>WOUH02000039.1:1955194-1968604 GCA_009936405.2 Stevia rebaudiana
CTACTCCGCCGTGAGCCACCTCGGCCGCTGCTTTGTCTTATAAACAATTTAGTCTTTTTTGTTAACAAATATTTAGTATTTATGTTTAAAAGAAAATTATAGTATTTATTTTTTGAATTAAAAAATAGAGTTATAGTAATGTTGTCCCGACCCGACCCGAACCGTTGACCCAAACCGCTGACTCGAAACGTAGCGTTAGGAAAAAAAAATTAGACATACATTCTCGCTCCTGCCGTAGTTTCTTTCAAGATCCGTCACGTTGAATATCTCACCTCCAATTGTTTCTACTAAAAACACCGGTTCCCTAGATACATTTTACTTCATTCGATAATAAAAATATTTTTTTACTATAATCTAAATTGTAAAAATAGTAAATAGTTTTCAGATTCATCTTCGTTTGGCTGTTAAAAATATAATATATTTTTAATGATCTACAGTCTACACGCACGCCCCTCGTACCTTTTAATCTGCTTTCCTTGAAACCCTTTACTCTTTTCCTTTCAAAAAGCCTTATACTTGCTCCAAAGTAAGTCTTTATATTCTTTTTTTGCCTTCTTTCTTGCTGACAAAATCTTTATCCTCTTGATTCTCGTTGTTTAATAGTTTCAGAAATATGTCATCTTCGTTGTTCTAGATTTCAACCTTTCAAATCTATTGAATTTCAGGTTTTTGACGGATTCAAATAAAAATTTTCATGTGGGTTTTTTTCTTTGATTAGTTGTTTCAATCTTTGTTCAAAATTGAAGGGCTTTTCAGAAGATCAAGCAAAAGTTGGACTTGACTGCTATGATGAATACTTTGACTTTAATTTGTGCGATGTGCCCCAATTTTGGTTGATTCCTTCTGCGGTGTGTGGTGGGGTCTTACTTTCACCTTTCTGGCTGTTGAATATGAGGAGATATTGACTCCACCAAATCCAATTGGATTTTCTGCGAATTCAGGTATTCTTCCTCTTTAATCTGATTTGGGTATTGCACAAATTAGTCATATTATCATCCTCTAAGTTGATTGGTTGAAGTTTTATGCTTTATGACCTAATTTTTCAAATTTGTTTCTTGAAATGCTTTAGATTTTGAAAGAATTGATCCACGGATTAAAGTACTTTTCTTCTCTAATCCGATTTGGGTATTTTACAAATCGGTGAAATCAATGATTTTTTGATTTGGGTAGCTGAAATTTGGTGATATGGAGATCTAAATCGATTGAAAGTTTGCTTCTTGAAAATCTTGTAGCTTTTTAAAGATTTGGTATGAGGGATATGGAGGAAAATGGGGCAAAAGATTGGAGAGAAACTGTGAAGAAGATGCTTCCACCTGGAACTACACTACCTGAAGAAAGTGATGAACTTGATTACTCAATTGCATTAGAATACATGGGTCCCGATGTATCTTATGAGCTTCCAAGAGTCGAACCATTAGATATAAGTTCGCGTTCAATCCCAACCGCATCTGTAGCCGAATCATTCTCCGGGTCAAGAAGATCCGTCACCCGTGATGGCCCGGGCCCACCTGTGATCAACCCGATCCCGTTACCTGTTTCTTACATTGCAGGCGTAACGGGTTCACCAAATCAAAGCCCAAGATTATCAGGAAGCTCAGAATCTGTGATTTCGGTTTTGCATAATGCGGATTCGTTTTCAGCTTCCCCATCGGGTTCTCCCGGTTCGGTTCAAAACCGCGATGATGGTCAGAGGAATGAAGCGAGACGGGGCCCGATGGTTACTTTCAACACGGTTGAAAGATCAGAAAGGAAAGAAGTCGGGTTAGAGAGGCCCGGTTATTCCGAATACGTTGCGGTTTCAAAAGAAAAGAAGAAAAAGAAGAATAAAAGACGGGTTTGTTACCGTTGCGGGAAAGGGAAGTGGGAAACTAAAGAATCTTGTTTGGTTTGTGATGCAAAATATTGTAGTAATTGTGTTCTTAGAGCAATGGGATCAATGCCCGAGGGTCGAAAGTGTGTTACGTGTATCGGTGAGGCGATTGATGAATCAAAACGTCTTATCTTGGGGAAAAATTCACGGTTATTATCGCGTTTGTTGAGTCCTTTGGAAGTTAAACAGATAATGAAAGCGGAAAAAGAATGCTCTGCTAATCAGCTTCGGCCCGAACAGTTAATTGTTAATGGGTATCCACTTAAACCCGAAGAAATGGCGGAACTTTTAGGTTGCCCGTTGCCTCCACGAAAATTAAAACCGGGAATGTATTGGTACGACAAAGAATCTGGTCTTTGGGGAAAGGTACAAATTTTTATAGCAATATTATTATTTATTAGTTTTAATGTATAGGTGTCAAATTGGCAGTTGAGGCGGCTGGGTAACGAGTCAAAAAGGGTAAATTTTAGTACGGGTCGATTGGATTGACCTAAAAGGATTTTTGTTTATATATTTTAGTTCAGAACTTTTTTAATTTACCTGTATGGCGAGTTATGTTTAAAAGATAACCTGAATCAACCCATTCATAACTAAATGGATTAATATCGGTGCCTCAATTTACGTGTAAATGTTGTAAGATTTTGGTTTCAATTTTTCAGGAGGGAGAAAAACCCGATAGAGTTGTGAGTTCAAATTTGAATTTTTCCGGGAAACTTAGTCCAAGTGCAAGCAACGGAAATACACAAGTTTACATGAATGGTCGAGAAATTACAAAACTTGAGTTGAAAGTATTGAAGGTTAATCATTTCATTCTTTACCTCCGTTTTCGTTTTGTGGTATAGATTGGGTGGTTAGACCCGCAAGCATTATTTTTTATTTTTCTTTTAGTTAAATATAAATATGCCAAATATGATTGATGACATTAGATTGTAATTTGTTACATTTAACGATCAAAATATTTTTCTGAAAGAATTACGAGTAGATATAATTTGAGCGAATTATAACTCGTTCGGTCACTTGACTTGTTTATTGTTAGCTAAATCTTTGGATTTTGGTCATTTGGGGTAAAACCGTAAAACTGCATCTTCTAATCGTATTCATATGTTTTAATTTCTAAGTTAGATATTTAGCAATCTTCAAGTTGCAACTGTACCCTAATTTAGGCTTTTGCTTCTCTTTTTAATAACCATTCATAATGAAGTAGTTAAACTGTGCACTAAACAAGTAAACATGGCTACAAAATCTATTATTAAATAATGATCCATTTTTTTTTTTTTTAATAAAGCAATTCAGGACTCAAGAGTTAAGCAACTTCTATACTATCTGATCTGTTGTAGTTGTAGCTATTATTATTATTATTAATTTAGGCTTAAGCTTTTATACAATGGTGTTGTAGCTAATATAAAATATATCCAAATTATAATATGTTAATATTAATTTGACTTTTTTTTAGTAATTGACTTAGGAAAATACACCTTTGTTATGAACAACCTGTTTCCTTTTGTTGCTCTTTCTTTCTATTTTACATATTTGGCTCGTTATGTTAAAAGTTAAACCGAATCAAGCCACTTATAAGTGAATGTGTCGAACTTGACGCCTTTAATTAATTTATTATTTTAAACCATATTTTTATGGATTTGTTTCAGCTGGCAAATGTGCAATGTCCACGTGACACTCATTTTTGGGTTTATGATGATGGTCGTTATGAAGAAGAAGGTCAAAATAATATCAAGGGAAATATTTGGGAAAAGGTATTTAAAATCACAACTCATAAATGCACATGTTTTTCAAATTATGGTCAGTCACTTATATAAATAATATTATTTTGAACAGGCTACAACGCGGTTTCTCTGTACATTGTTCTCATTACCTGTGCCACAAGGTCAACCACAAAGAGATAGAGATGAAGCGAGCAATTATGCTTCGGTTCCTAATTACTTTGAGCCAAAAAAAATTCAAAAACTTTTGTTACTCGGACTCGAGGGCTCAGGAACCAGTACTATTTTTAAGCAGGTATTTTAATTTTAAATTTGTTGCAAAAACATAAATATGAATACTATATGTTCCAATAAACATTATTGGTTTGACACTTAAGGTTGCAAAATGGGCAAGTTAAATAACCGGATAAAATAGTTCAACTATTGGGCGGGTTGAAATGGGTGGGGCATTTTTAAAATTTTATAAATTATTAATATATTATATATTGATTACAAAAACTGATAAAATAATGCTCTAAATAAAAACAAAAATACTCTTTCAACTGTAAGAATGCTTAAAAATTCTATACATACAACATTTAAAATTTATGCGTAGTGCGTGATAGATTTGCTGGAAAGAATCCTTCTTTATATTTGAAATATTCATATATATTATATTCGTACGTTATTTTACTATATTTAAAGATCATTTTTTTCTATGCTTGATGCAGGCAAAATTCTTATACGGGAACAGATTTAACGATGAAGAGTTGCAAAATATCAAGCTTATGATTCAAAGCAACATGTATAGATATCTCAGCATTCTTCTTGATGGTCGAGAACGCTTTGAGGAAGAAGCATTGACGAAAAAAAATTCCCACAATCCCGATGATCAATCCAATGAGACAGGTATTTTGAATTTTTTTTATTCAGTTTAGGATCATAAAAATACATTAATTGAGTGGGTTCATTTCAGGCAACGAGGGTGATGCTGAAGATGCTAATCATTGTGTTTATTCTCTTAACCCGAGATTAAAGCATTTTTCTGATTGGTTACTTGACATAATTGCCACCGGAGATTTGGATGCGTTTTTTCCCGCTGCAACACGCGAGTATGCTCCGCTTGTTGAAGAGGTGTGGAAGGATCCCGCCATCCAAGAAACTTATAAGAGGAGAAATGAGTTACACTTTTTACCAGATGTTGCAGAGTACTTTTTAAGCAGGGTATTTCCGTCATTTCTTAATTCACTTTTGTTCTATTTGTTTTCATGATTTTGTTTTAGAGGTGGCAAAATAGGCGGGCTGGATAACATGTCAAAACGGATCATTTTTTGGTGCAGTTTGAACTTTGAAACAAGTTGACCTGACACACTTACCGTCTCTTTCTAGAGTTATATAAATGTGTTAAACATTTTAACAAAATTGTACATTTAATAATAGTCTAGTGCTCTAGTTTTTTTATAAACCGTTTTTGGAGGTTCTAACTTATAAGTGTTAAAACTATGCTCTGGGTGACTTTTGACCCGTTCGACCCATATTATCATTTTCCGTTATGTTCTTCAAAGTTCAAACTAATAATTCCAAGAATTGACCATTATAATTATAATAGAAAGAAATACTTGTAGTGAACTTTTTTTTCCACAAAGAGTAATCATGCAATAAATTAGCCTTATCTTTCAAACACGCGTATAATATTTTGTACTCGTATTCAGGCGGTTGAGGTTTCTAGCAATGAATATGAACCTTCAGAGCAAGACATATTATATGCCGAAGGAGTCACCCAAGGGAATGGTTTGGCTTTCATTGAATTCTCACTTGATGATCGTAGCCCCATGTCTGAGACGTATACCGACAACCTTGATGCTCAATCGCAACCTCTATCCAGGTATACATCGTTTTTTATGTAGTTAATTATACAGGTGGTCCCGACTGTCTACTATACAGTAAGGTCTGCCTACATCTCACTCTCTTCAGACCCTACAAATAGCCATGTTAATATGTTATAAGTGGGATTTAGTGGGTATGGTTGTTTTCTTCTGTGGTTGTTGTCTCTTAACTAACAGACGTTACCGATATCTATTAAACTATATGTGATATAGAGGTTACAAACCTCTAAAGTTAATGATTTGCTATTGGATAAGATTGTTTTGCTCATAAGTTGTCTTTTGTGTTCGTCATTTTGTTAGATTTGAACTCATTAGAGTGAACGCCAAAGGAATGAACGAAGGTTGTCGATGGATGGAAATGTTTGAAGATGTTCGAGCTGTCGTATTTTGTGTTGCCCTAAGTGACTATGACCAAATGTGGCTCTCACCACACAACACCGAAAGCGGGTCCCTCTTACAAAACAAGATGATCCAAAGCAAAGAACTTTTCGAGTCAATGGTCAAACACCCATGTTTTAAAGACACCCCTTTCGTCTTAATCCTAAACAAATATGATCTTTTCGAGGAAAAGCTCAAGCAGACCCCGCTAAGCGTGTGTGAATGGTTCACTGACTTTAGCCCGGTTCGACCCTACACCAACAACCAAAACCTAGCCCATCAAGCCTACTACTATGTGGCTATGAGATTCAAGGACCTTTATGCATCTCTAACCTCCCGGAAGCTCTTTGTGTGGCAAGCGCGGGCCCGTGACCGTGTGACCGTTGATGAAGCGTTCAAGTACATAAGAGAGATTGTGAAATGGGATGATGAGAAAGAAGAGACGTATTATAACGGGGCTGAGGACTCGTTTTATAGTACAACTGATGTGAGCTCGCCTCCGTTTGTCAGGCAAGAATGAAGTAAGGTGAACTATCTTTTGTTTGTGTTTATTGTTGTAGATAAGATGGTGAATAAGTTATCATTTTGTTGGATTTTGATAAGTTAGTCGATGTGTCAATGCACTAGGAGTTTAATTATTTGATCGGGATGTGGAATGGCTATTGTGTAAGTTGATATGAGATGGGTTATGATATGGTTTTGTAATGTAATGAAGTTCATAATACTTTGGAGTTAAATTATTTTATCCAGACTGTTTGCGGTGAAATATATTTGGTGACTTACATATTGAAGTTTACTTGTCTAGATGTTGGATTGTTGATCCATACTGTCTTTCTATCATTCCGCTGTTTAAAAAGCTCATGGCTCAAAGCTTTAAAAAAAAAAAAAACCACTCATTTGTAAACAAACCGAACCAAACCGTTTTGGTTTGTAAATGAGCCAAGCTTAAGCTAAAGTACGCTTCCAAATTTTAATATTTAAAAGTTATTAAGAGATGCATTAAACAACTACGTGTAGATTGATATTTAATGAATGGAGAAGAAATTCACTTTGATCACTGGTTTCCATATAGGTCTACGGTTTTTTTCTCGTCTCTTCTCCTCTTTGTAGAGCTAAAATGTGAAATAAATTCACATTTTACTAGTTCACGTATTAATTTACATATCTATTTTGATCTCTCATTTATGTTTCGAGTTTTTGGAATATGAATACGCGCTGAGCCCAATTTCGTTATAAAAAAGTAAAAATTAGGTTTCAAGTTCACTGGCACGAGAATGTAAGCAAGTATTTAATCCTTTGAAATTGCTTGAATCATGAATGTATATATGGTGAACAATATATTTATATATCTTCTTCTACTGTACTCTGTTTTTAATCAACATACAGTCACTTAAGGCAACATTTAACTAAAGTTTGATCATCAAATTGCTTTAATGCTTGGAAAAGATTGGTGAACAGATCATCAATTTATACGGATGTGATACACTATACCACAAGTGCTTGTTTTCTCTGCAAAAAGAAAGCGATAACCCCGGTTTCTTAAAACAAGAAAAAAGTTGTAGGTTTAAAATCAGATCACGAGTCATAAAAACAGAATAATTTAGATAGTTTCCTATCTAAAAAAAATTAAATTGGATGGATTAAAATTTGTTTCAATTCAATAGAATCAAGGAACTACCATTAAAAAGTAAAAGAAAAAAGGAATTTGGAAGCTTCCAACAATCCATTTTTTTCAAACATGATTTTAACTACGAGTAGAGACCATGTTTAGAATCTTCAATATGAAAGTGTAGGTGAATGCATCCTCTTGTAGCTTCTCAAACCTAAAACAAAACATAAATCACATGAACAGATATTGGTCTAGTGAAACATATCTTTTTCCTTTTTCTTTAAAAAACAAGTTTGTAAAGATTAAAAGTAGTGCAAAAAAAAGGATAATGAAATCATTACCTTCCTGATTTGGAGAAGTGACCTGCTCCCATCTCGCATTTAAACAACAATAAATTGTTGTCTGTTTTCATGTCTCTCAATTTGGCAACAAACTTAGCAGGTTCAGAATAAAGCACACGTGGATCTGACACATAATAGCTCCAGTTAAATGACAATATAAATGGTAAACATATAAAAGGTATCAAAATAGGACTCATTGCTACAAGAAAATATAGAAAAAAATATTTTCAACTAACATAGTTTATAACCCTAGATTTTCATTTAATTATAGTAATTCTTTTTCCTTTTTCTTTTTTTGATTTCTTTTTAATAATTTGATAAATTCAGTGTTCCATAAAAACCATACTATTTTCCTTTGATTGTTTTTTGGCTATATTTTGACATACATTTTATCAAAAACTGAGTTGTATCCAGCATAAAGAATTTTTAGATATTAGAAGACATCGAAAAATACTTAATTTTGGTTAAAAGTCATAAAAAGTAGACACAAAAAACTAAACAGAACTGTATGATTATATTTTCATGAAACATTAAATATTACAATTCTTTAAGAAGAACTAAATTATATCTGACATGAAAACCAAAGATATATATCTATATAAAATCTCAACCCGGGTGAGTTTTAAAATCTATTTAAGGAACTACAGTAGCTTTAATAATAGAAAAGTACCAAATAAAAGAAATAAAGTTAACAGTAACAAATATGTGGAGAGTGAAATGTATTTTAAAAACTCAAGAATCCCAACATACCGTTTAATCCAGCAGTAACAAGTATGGCTGGATAATTTTGAGCCTTTACCTGATATGGAAAAAGAAAGCCATTAGTAAATAATTTCAACAATTAATTATTAATTAAAAGGTTGTCAGCATTGCCATTAAAAATTTCTGGTTGATAACACAGAAACTGAATTGGCACTCACATTGTCAACTGGTGAATATGATTTCATGTAATAGTAAAATTCTTCTTTACGCGGGTCACCCCATTCCTGCAATAAAAGAAATTTATATAAAAACCACCATTTATTACTTAAACTGGTCTTAGGTCGCAAAATATATTAAAATGTTTACAATGTCCTAATTCAAAGATATATATATATTATTATCTCAATGGTCAATTTCTACCTGCACATGAAAATTACTCATTTTAAGTTGTTAACCCAAACCCGTTTTGACCCGTTTCTCAACCAGCATGATTTTCGTGTCTAATAATATAATTTAAAAGCAGAATCATAATATTATATTATTATCTAATGTTAAATTTCAAATGTAACACAAATCACCTCCCATTCTGCAGTTGTAAGAGGAATTGTTGGATCAAGCATTGTAGTCACAACATCCACAAATGGCACACCAGCTACAGCCACCTTAAATAAATCGGGACGCATATTTACAACAGCACCAATAAGCAAACCACCTGCACTTCTTCCATTGATGCATAATTTTTCTTTCGTAGAATATTTCTTTTCTATCAGATACTCTGCGCAGTCGATAAAATCTGTAAAAGTATTCTTTTTGTGAAGATATTTCCCGTTTTCGTACCATTTTCTCCCCATTTCTCCACCACCGCGAATGTGGGCAATCGCGTATATAAAACCACGGTCTAGCAAAGACAATCTTGTTGATCTAAAGTTAGGATCCACGCATAACTGCAGAACGAATGAAAATTGCATCACTGGAAATAACAATTAAAGCATGCGAATCTGATGAGGAAATAGACATGAAGAATGAAAATAAGTTAAATCGGTTCTTGTTTTCTTATAGTACAAAAATATTACACAGCAAAAATATATCAATTATATACATTTGTGCACATACCAGTGTCGTAAAAATCGTGATTAATCAGTGATTAATTAAGAAATGGTAGTCCACCATTGCGATTTCACCTAATCGGTCATAAAATCGGGTAGGCGGTAAAGACAGGCAAAAATTAGTCAACGTCGGTAAAATTTGGTCAGAATCAATCAACAAATGGTCACAAAAAAGTCAAAATCAGTAAAACCATTGTGTGTGTGTATAACATAAATAGAACTTCAATCCGATTAATCCCGATTAAATCGGTCAACGTCGGTCAAAATTGGTCAGAATCAATAAAAAATTAGTCAAAAAAGGTCAAAATCGGTAAAAACAATGTGTGTGTGTATATATATAAGTTTCAAAATTTACATAAAAAATCTCCAATCCAATTAATCCCAATTAACAGCTAGTCGGTACCCCACCGCCCAACTACTGCGAAGCGATTTTTACAACACTAGCACATACACAATAATATTAATACAATAACTATCCCAAAAACACTTACCACTGTCACCATGCAATGAATTATGCACATGTTCAATGAATAAAACGTTAAACAATTGAAACACATACAAAAAATGTTTCGCCTCCTACTACTTCCATATCTACTGCTTTTTTACAACTCTTGATCAAAATTTCTTTTTTGTCATAAACCTTTATCAAATATTGATTTGAGACGTTAATTACTACACCAAAACAAAAAAAAAAAACAATAACATAAAGGACAGACTAATACATACATTTGCAAGAGAAAAACAGATAATATAGAAGTAGAATCAAGCACGCGCATTACCTCATAAGATCCATAACCATAGAGCAACATTGGATCAGAACCATCAAGTTTGACCAGATCCTTTCGATAAGCGATTGATATAGGAACATGAGTGCCATCATGAGCTATCGCCCACTCCCTTTTAGTTACATAATTTGAGGAATCAAAACCACCGAGTACCTAATTTCATTAAAAATTAACAATAATAAAAAAAAAAATACTCATTAGAACATGTTCAGCAGTACGACAGAAAACATGTATTCTTTAAACAGACATCATCTGATGTAACTAGTAAAGAAGTAAAAGTGTAACAAAGTATATAGAGGGAATTAAAAGGGAGAGAAAGCAAGCTAAAATGAATAATACGAACTATAATGTAACTTACTGTTTCAATTTTCTTGAGAACTGAAACTCCTGTATTCATATCATAATCGTATATAGATTTGGGTGTTTTCAAAGAGCTATAGCAATACCGCAATATGCTTGAAGAAAATTGTGACTCTTCTGGCTCCACTGAATAAACTGGATCAATAAAGTCAACACTTTGACCACCTTGGAGACTTTGAAGTGGTTCACCAACAGCTGGAAGTGAGTAGAAAGTTACCCGTTGTAGACCCTTTTCACGCTCATATACGACAAGATGGTTGCTAAAAAGTCTTATGTCCTGGATTTTCACACTGGAAAAGAAAATTCCAAAAAAATCAACTAAATTGTAATTAAATATCTGAATAACAGTTGATCAACAGACATTAGGAAAAGTAACTATAAATATAATTTCAAGGAAGATAGTAGACTAACTAACCATCAATTCTAAGTGAAAATATTAAAGTTTACAGTCGCTTATATTTGGTATTCATTAATACATATACGACTCAAGTAAATGAGACATTTCAACCAATACTACCAAGAAAAAATATAAAAAAAACAATGGATTGAGATAACTGCTTTAAAATAACAGACCCTCATTACAAAGCAACCTTACTACGAACAGAATATGCTTTATCTCACAAGATTAAATTACAATTAGGTGCATGCAAAAAAAATATGAAAACTTTGACAAAAAAGAAAATAAACAGTTTAAACTTTAAAGGACTTCACTACTAATATGTCAACTGAGCACAACAAGGATAAATCTAGACAGTAGACATTATTTAAGAAATGATTTTAAAAAAGCAAATTAGAATTGCATCATAAAGTCTATAGCTCCAGTCTACTGGCAATGCAGAAGTTAAATAAAAATATATATATAAAACCCTTAATAAGAAATAAACATAAAAGTTAACAGTTAGTTACCTTTCACGGTGAGGAAGAAGCATTGTAGTTGCATTTACATCGTTTAAAGGACACGCAAGTAGTTCTGAATTAAAAGCCTCATCACTCCTCCTTTTGATGAAAAAATGATCGCCACGGTGGCTAACTGATGTGTCAATGCCCTCTAACCGAGGTGTCAAAACCATGAGACCATTTTCAGGTTTTGAGATATCCAGATAGAATATAGACCTTGTGGTTTTGCTTTCCGATCCAACAAATAGATATTTTTTGCTCTCGGAAGCTTCAAGATCTAGAGAAAACGTGTCGTCCTTTTCATGATAAAGGCATGAATCAGTTGACTGATTTGTACCCAACTTATGAAACCACACCTGTAAACACCATAAATTGTGTTAGAAAATCAAATGTAAGATTTGATGTCTCACTCTGCTGTTAGCATGCTGGTTTCTCTATGTTCTAGCATATTGTTGCTAAAATAAACATTTCCAAACATTTATACGTAAAGTTACAAGGATTTTTAGCAAGCAATAGAATCAGCATTTACATTCGTCTAAAATTAATCCAATATCATTTGGTCAGCATATACATAAATACATAATGCAACCAGATATGAAGAAGAATATTGAAAAACTTCAAAGTTTAAACATGCTAGTATTTCAAACTTTCATTTCTTTTTTAAAATTACTGGATTCAATTTCCTAGTTTAGGTTTATCTAAGTTTCTGATTGTAGTACAGCATCTTATATAAAGGTAATTACTTCAAAGTACAACACATATATATTTTTTTAGATACTTTTGCATAAAGCAGCATACAAAAAATAATAATAATAAAAATTAATAAATAAAACTGTTAGAGCTTCCAACAGTTTAAAAACGACAAAAATGCTCAAACTGAATACTTTTTAGTTAGAATCACATGTCGATTGTAAATATGTAATTTAGAAAGAAGATTCAAACTCTCCATCTTAAAACTTGGGTGCTTATATTGGTACACCACCCTTTGTCAAATCAGTAATAGTACACAACATTACCCTCAGTCATTTTTTTATTTTCTTAAATTAAAAGGTTATTAAATGTCAAATCAAGTGGTGTGTGGTGTAACAACAAGCAATACCTAAATATTTACCTTATCTGGTCTAAGAACTTCATCCATGGTGACATATAGCAACGCCTCATCACCAGCCCATTCAAGATAACTAGTTACACCAACCAATGGCTCACCAACTGGAGAACGCGTCTCAACATCAATAACATAAATGGTATAAATTTCATCTCCTTTAGTGTCTTCTGCATACGCTACCAACTTATGATTCGGACTGACCTAAAAATGGACCAAAAGTTAAATTCAAAATCCACACATTTCACAAAGAATATTCAGTCTTACTTTAAAAGCATCAATTCTATAGTAACCATGCTCTTTCGCCTTGAAATTTTCATCCAAAATCACATGCTCTGGTGGAGCTTCTGATCCGGTTGACATAATATCATGAACAGATGGAACAGATTCACCGTTTTGTACAGCGCGCCTACAGTGTTGTACATATTCTTTGCCCTCCAAAGTCCGCTCATAATAGTAGTAAGGTCCCTTACGTATTGGTGCAGATATATCATCCTCTTTAATGCGGCCTCTTAGCTCTGCAAAAATCTTATCTTCCACATGTTTGGTTCCTAAAAGATGAATAATATTGTTTTAGAAAGATTTTGGACTTCTTATCAAGAAATCATCATCATCATCATCATCGTACTCAGTATATCCCACCTAAAGGTAGGGTCTGAGGGGGGTAAGATGAAGAC
>WOUH02000039.1:1982828-1994601 GCA_009936405.2 Stevia rebaudiana
TAGTAAACAGTTAATTATTCTTCATCTTGTTCGTGTTTCTTTCGATTAACTCTTATTGTGTTCGTTTACATTCCGCAATTATACAATCGATATCACGCTGTTAGAATCGGATACGGGACTAACAGCGATTAATTATTTATCTTACTCATGCATCTAGAGTTTCCTCCTGTCACTATACCCGATACTCCTATCTTATAGGCATCGGACAATCCTAGCTGGCATCATATCCTAATCCCAGAGTCCTAGTTTAAGTTTAGATACCGTGTGCTGATACCTAAATCCCTTAAACCAAAGCTCTGATACCAACTTGTACGCCCCAAATTCCATGGGCTCGCCACGTCATTGGATTTACACAAAAGCACAATGATTTAACAGAGGTTACACAATAGCGGAAAATAAACTTCATTCTATTATATCAAAGTGCCAAAATACATTAATTTCAAATAATTTACATCATATGTCACTAACTACTGCCAGGCCTCCAAGCTAAACCATCAATTACTTGCATCCCGAAGCTTCTCCTGCATCTGACATGCATACTTAAAAACGTTAGCTTACGCTGATGAGTTCTAAGTTTACGTTCAATCTGTCTCTTTCGAGACATTTTATCAACATTCATAATAGTATATTATATGATATAATATTTATTCAATTCAAACTCAGTCATTTCACTTACAAAAGACTTTAATAAGTGATTAGTCGTTCTAATGTAACTTTCTACAAGAACCGTTAGTTTAGGGATCAGCTGATCCCTCTCTCATACGGTCGTCACTGTCTTAGTTGTACAACCCGCTTCGTTACCATTCCCCTACACCGGGGAAATCTCCACTTTATCACAAAGCCACGGTCTTTAGATTTTACATTACCAACCGACTCTTACTTATTATTTCTTTTATCAAAAACCATTCATATCAGAACTTGGTCCATACACGACACCCTCGTGCTTAGAACCAGTTACTTTCAAAATCGTTCGTATATGACTAAAATCATATCCCGAACCTATTCTTTGTCAAGACCACCTGTCTTACAAAGATTCACAACACTATAGGTACACATACCTATTTAACCAACCCACATCCCATCATACTTAATAACATTAAAGTAATATTAGTTTATCTTAAGTATTGTTCCACGGGTCGGTTTCTCATAAGCCTGACTTTGATATATTTCTATTATAATGACGGTGTTTTTATATAGGGCGTATGTAGGGGGAACCCAGCCACCAGCCCACCACACTTTCAATACATAAAGTATACCTTCATCATAACATAGGATAATCCCAACAACCTCAATACTTAAAATAAAGCCATCATTACTTTAATACTATAAAGTATAACACAACAACAAATATCATAACCATAATCTACGTATTTATAACCTAAATACGTTTATCAATACTCTCACATCATTTACCCACAATACCATTAGTTATATTCATAACTTTTGCATAACCCCTACGTATTTACATAAAGTACGTTTAACATAACAACAACTTATCACGTATGCATATCAGGCCCCAAAACATTAAAACAGTTAAAGAGGGGCTCGAAGAACTCACCTGATTAACGTGATAGAGTATACGGTAGAGAGAGAGTAAGAGAATCAACGATCCTTGGGCAGAACCTCCGCGATCCTTGCGATTAACCGAGCAATCCGAGCGCGATCCGATTACCCGATAACCAACTTCAGCAGAGACCCGACGAATGTGTGTGTGTATTTGTCTGAAACAAATTGTACATCCAGCCTCTGCTCATCGACCCCTATTTATAGGCATGTTCGGGTTTTCTACGCGCCACGCGCAGAATTGGGTCCCGGGGTGCGCGACACGCGTAGGGATTACTTAATCGAGAAGTCTACCGACTTCTGGGATCTACGCGCCACGCGCATGGGATGGCACCCGGCTGCGCGACACACGTAGCTTGGCTGGGTGTCCGAACCTACGGTTTCTTGCCACGTGTCGCTGAGTCAATGGTCCCGAGCCTGACACGTGTCCCAGCCAATGCCACGACAATTCTCCTGTTGCCACGTGGCTCCCGAGCCTGCCACGTGGTGACACGTCATCCCGAGCCTTGATCAGTCTGACGGGTTAACTTCAAACGCGTTTTCCCGCTTTGTTCGGACTCCGTTTCACGCGCGGTTTTCGCCTACCTTCACGATTTTCCATTTCGCATCTAACCCCATTGGTTTCACCTCCAAAGGAGGTGTTGGGATTTTAGGCCTATGGAGCGTTGCATCGTTTTGCTCGTAACTTTCGAACCGTTGCTCGAATCAAAATTTCGCACACACTCAAACGCTTCTAAATACTTATACGAATACGATAAAAGCGTTTATTTCATTTAAACTTTAAGTTACATTAGGGTACCGTAAGTATTACAAATGTCCTAACACCGAAACTTGATCATAAGCATACTATTAAACAGACAGATTCCTCTAATTCTCGTATCTCAAACACTCAAAATTCGGGGCGTTACAATTTGTTTAACTTATAATATTTTATTCACACTTTTTGCTTTATATTTATTATCAGTATTTTTTCATGTGTTATTTACTTTGATGTAAGAATTAGAAGTCTTTATACAACTAGATATATAGAGTACGGTCTTCTTTTGATCTAGTTTTATAATATAAAATTTTCGATCTTACCTAATAGAGGTGATTTTCATCGATCGGTTTCTTGTATATGTAATGTAATATATCTTCGTATAATCTTCATCAATCACTAATTGGTAAGAAGTTAAAAAGTTTGAGGTTTAAGTTCCCCAAAAAAATTAATTAACCCTTATGTAATATAGTTAAACGCGTATATAAATAAAAGAATTCGAAATTTCAGGCACCAAAAAAATCATGTCCTATGTTGTCGCACATATGTCACACCTTAAGGGTGACCATGGATAATGAGTGGTGTCACCAATAAAAAAAATAAATCAACTTTTAGAAACAGTAAATAAATATATACTAAATATGTCATTTTACTTTTACAAAAGTATGGTATGATAGATTATATAGTAATTATAATAATTATAAAATGAAAAAGGTAAATAAAATATTATAAGCTAATCAAACAAAAAAATATTAATTATATAAAAAATCCTATAAGTAAATATATTTATAAAAGATAATTAGATTAGTTACTAATTTAAATTTTAGAGAAATCTATAAAATAAAACAGAAAAAGTATAAGAGAACATAAAATGAAAAAAAGAAGAATAAATTACAAGTTTAGTTACACGTTGACCTTTAAAACTAATTATAAAAACTAATTATACAGTTTTTGTCCTTTGGGAAGACATTTCAAGCTCAAGTTAATAATACTTTGAGTAGACATTTGACGCTTAATAGAGGTGATAAAACCGGTTTTTTTTCGAAACCGATTCCGGTTTCAAACCGGTTTCGGTTTTGATCAACAAAAGTCGAAACCGGTTCTAGAGGAACCGGTTCCGGTTCCAAATCGGTTTTTTTTATGGTTTTGAGCGGTTTTTGGTCGGCTTTGACCGGTTCCGGTTCGGTTTTTCGCCGGTTCCTAACCGGTTTTGATCGGTTCTTGGTGGAACCGGTTATGGTTATGGCTAGGTTCTGGAACCGATGAGGAACCGCCAGTTCGGTTAGGTTCCGGTTCGGTTCGGTTCCACCGGTTCCGGTTCCGGAACCGGTTTTTTTGCCCACCTCTAACGCTTAATAATACTTTGAGTAGACATTTTCACGCTGAAGTTAACAGAAATGGTAACACCGGTTAGTAGAAAAGACTCAACATATGAAAAAAAAAAAAATTTAAGAAGTGACTCTATCATTAAAGCAAAGAAGAATACCAACAACTTGACGTGTTGTTAAATAAGATACTAATTTACTCTTATCTTTATAAAATCCACGTGGTAAATAAGAGGAAAATAACAAAATAAAGAACCTTCAACCATTTAGATTCAACAAAAGGAATCCCGCAAATTCTTATATGAAATATTACTATTTTTCTGTTGATTTTTGTTTTGTACTCGTGTAATTATAATTTATAAGTCGGGGGTCTTTTTTAGAGTCGGATTGGGTTGACGGTTAAATACATCATGAGTAGAGGTCTCTTTCGAAGCAGTCTCTCTATTCCTACGGGATAGAGGTAAAACCTGTCTTCATCTTACCATCATCAGACCCTACTTTAGGTGGGATATACTGAGTACAATGATGATGATAATTAGAAAAACATAAAATATTAGTAATGAATACACATATCCAAGTTATGTATTAGTTAGAGCACTAGGCACAAAACCATGGATTCACTACTACTAACCGACTGACAACTTAAAAAACACATGGTTCGGTTTTGTTAGCCAAAGTTGTGGAAACTACGTCTAGTTAACGGTCAGATCCTAACTTGATCAAGCGTGTCGGCTCAATGATGCATAACATCATCATTTAGGGCCAATGTCTTGTGATGGTGCGTATTTACACTCTCGTGTTGTTCAACTACAACTTCAAGATGTTGCATCTTAGGAGACGCTTTGTTTTCTTGTTCATTCGTATGTGAGCCAGAAATGGGTTCGGTGGCTAGTTGACTTGGAATGTGAGCTCGGTTATGGTCAATTCCGAGTTCTTGAAGTTCAAATTCTTCAATTGAACGTAAAACCGGATGTAAATAGGCTTCACATAAGTAAGGTTTCATGTCGATTTCAGGTTCACATGCTTCATCTTGTGTGTCTTTATCTACGGCTTCCTGAAAATCCAAACCAAAAGAAATTAAATTTATAAAACTACTTTGGAACATAAATCATACTTTTTTTATTTATAAGGAAATGGTATACTGTTTGATTAGTGGTTTCAGAATTGAATGATTAGAGATGACATTTTGTTCCACGTTATTCATTCAACATGGGTTATTCTTATCCAAACAGGTCAATTCAAATAAGTATAATTTGTAAATTACCAGCATACTACATATATGTAATATTCAACATTTTACGGCGCAATTTTTTTCTTTTTAATATAATCTTTAATGTTTCAGATGCTTCTGTTGTGAGCGTACCTCAAGAGGGTATTTTCGGAAAGCGGGTTCGAACCGGTTCTTACAAAATTGGTGAAATGTCAGGGTCAAAATGGGTAATACAGCAAGTAAAGGAGTAGAATTTGCAGCCTTTTTTGTGCTAAGTAGACCCAACAAAAGAAACTGAGATATCAACAAGCTCGCTACTATACGATGATGAACATGTGGCCAGAATGCAGCAGCACTCTCATATCGTTGATTGTACACGTTAATGACCTGCATCGGCATGACAAACCAAAATTACACATATACCCTTCATATAAAAAACATGACACATGGCGACAGAATATTAAGGGAGAGTTTGTAAGTGTGTTTTGAAGTTTGGATGTGCTTATAAGATGAAAAAAAGTATTACTATTTTGGTCCTTGTGGTTTGGCTTATTTAACCCTTTCAGCCCAAAAAGTAATCTTCTTACATTTCTTGACGTTTCAATTTTGTAACCATTTCAGCCCCTGACACTAACTCTAAATGTTTTCAAATTACACATGTTAGTTGCTTAAACTGTTACAAGATTCAAACGTTAGGGTTTGAAATGCTAGAAATTTACTCTTTAGGCTTAAAGGGTCAACATGAGCCAAAATAGTAATTTACTCTATTAAAGATGACGTTGATGTCACCAACTATGTCTTTCGTGTCAATTTACTTTAAGCCTTTGAATTATGCGAGATTTACTTTTAAGCTTTGATAAAGTTTTACCTGGTGACGATAAACGAAGTACGCAAACGCAAAGAAGACGAGTATAAAAGGTAGAAGTATCGGGGTAACTACAGCATAAACGGCCCCCATAAGGAAGTAGAGTTGAAGTGACGGAATAGCTTCGGGGAAATCAATACTTTTGGGATTCATTGCTTTGAGTCTATCTCTTTCGGTTTTTACAAGAACCATGTTTTTTAGATGAAACATGATTAACGGTTTTAAACGAAGAATCTCACCAGCCATTCCCGCCCATCCATCAACCATTATGTATGTAATAAAGAAAGTCGCCTTCATTGGAATCGATACCCCAATTGTCCTCGGAATCCTAATAAAAACAAATTCAAAGAATAAAAAAAACTTCTTTATCGTTTTATCCGAATCTATATCTAATAAATAAGTAACTATCAGTGCCACATGTCACAATTATGTCAGCCTAAAATCTATTTCTAATAAACAAACAAACAAACAAACCTACCCAGCAAAATCTCACTATCCTATTTTCTAATAAATAAGTAACTTCCAATGCCACATGTCACAATTATGTGAACCCACTATTACCTTTTCTTGAACCATCTATTTCTTATTTCACCATTCACTATTTAATATTTCCCTTATTTAACCCATGTAACACACACCCCTTCAAATCCCATTTCTTCCCCCATTAACTATTTATTATTTCCTTTATTTAATCCTCCATTAAATATTTTCTTTATTCAACCCATGTAATACTAAGATTTCTAATTTCTACCCTAGTATATATATTATATAATAATTGAAATAAAAGTACACATCTTGACCCGTAACCCAACCCCAACCCGCTCATTTTGTCACCTCTAGTTTGTCCTTAAAGATTTTGTTAAAAGTGAAAGAAACATTACTGAGTGGGAGATTGGTGAAGGAAAGAATGAAGCTGTTGAATTGCGGTTCCGGTGACAATACTCCCTAAAAAAACATTTACCAACATGAAATAATAGTATTTTGCAGCCGTACTTCTTTCCAAAACAGAAAACGCAACGTGTCCTTCGATTTTTGACATTGTCATTAGGATACCGGGAAGAAGCCATAGAAAAATCTTTAATGCAAGACCTGGAAGAAAACCTTGAAGAAATGACTTGATAAAGTTCCTGCATATATTCATTGAAATTGAAATTAATAAACTAACCAACTATTTTTTTATTTGACCCGTTACCCGTTAGAGATGATTGATGAACATAACCCATATTCAACTAAATGAGATTCAATTTCTGACCGAAAAACTTCAAGAAAGATTGAAACTTCACTTACCATTCAATAACGGGCCTGAGAAAAGGAACAACTCTTTCAAGACCTTCAAGATTAGCGAGTGATTGAACAAACGCAATAGGTATTATGTAGAAGAACACTAGAGCAAAAACTGCTAATGATATAACTAGTTTTCGGATGCTCAAAGAAACAAAGGGTATAGCAAGATTCTTCCAATAAACATCACGAGGTTCTGGGGCCCACTCAGTCAACCATAGAATCGGGTTTTTGCTTTGTTGCGTTTGTGCACACACGGCTGCACCCCACCGCGAGTTGAATGATACAAATGCAGCTGGCATTATGCGTTTCGGGTCTTTGAGAATCTTTTGATGCTCCATTGTTAACTACTATTTCAAGAAGACATTACAAATTATATTGTAGAATAAATGAATAATGAAAGACTCAATGGGGTTAGATTTAAAACTAACAAACTTCGATTTTGGATTTTTGATATCCACAGAATAATAAATATGTCAAAATTTAAATGATTATGTTGCTCAAAGTCGCATTTGGATCTTTTCATCCTCCTACATCAATTTATTCAAAAATTTAGGTATTTTTTTATTTATATGGAAAAAATAATACATCAATTAATTATTATAAGTTTATAACATTCTAAATTTGTTAAAAAAAAAAAACCTTGATGCATCAAGTACTCGTGACCTTATAACTTTAACCTTCGTATTAATTTGATAACAAACTGATTGCAAAGTAACATATGTTTTTGCAATATTATGAAATGTTAACATAGTATTGACTCCAAATGTTCAAAAGATAGAGATTGCAGGTAGAATTCAGCTAATCTGACTTCAAAAGTCAAAATATATATCTTTCTTTGGATTTAGTGCAACAGATAGAACACTGAATAAATTACTAATTACTCACCTTTTCATCAAGCTCTTTAATCTTGTGTTGATAATATTCTATGGAATCCACTTTCTGGCCCCAAAGTCCAAGGAAGCCCGTCTGAGAGTTTAAATTTATAAATATTTCAATAATTTAGAGTATATTAAGATCCTATATATAGAAGTGGCAGTTTTGACCATTTTACTTACAAAAGTCAAATGGTTTAGTTAATACCTAACGGGTCAAATGGGTATAGTGGAAATAGTATAAAAGTGGCCCAAAGTGTAATTTTAGTACACACACAACCTCCTATATTGCTCAACTCGGAAATTGATATTATTATATTGATAATAGTTTTCTAATTACATTTACATATTATTTATAAAATTATGGACAAAAGTGTTCCGGGTCAACCCAAATCCCAAATCAACCCGTAAAAAAGAGGAATGGTCTGACCCGTTACCCAATCTGCCTGTTTTTGCCACCCGGGTTAAAATTTGACCATGTTTTCAGTGAATAACAGATACCTTTCTTGTTGGACGTTTTTCTGGATGACTTTCAAACTTAAGCTGGTTGTAGTCTAATTTATTTTGCAATTTCTGTCTTTTCTTTACCGCTCTTGAATATTTATTTGCATTGAAGACAGTCTGGATTGAGATGAAATGCCATCATCTTACATAGTATTTATAAAGCATATAAACATACATATGTATATATATATATATATAATATAAACACGTGCACACACAGACACAGGAAAGATGATTTGTGTGCCTGAAAGGCATGTCTAGTTAGCCATGTTTTAGGCGCATGGTTTCGTCATTTATATCATTGCTTTATATATAAATACACACACACACATACAAATAATCTGGAAAAGATAATAGCATTACCTGATGACAAAGATAGTGAGTTGAGTGATTTTTTTTAAAGAAATACTTCACAGTATCAGACACCGATTGGTCAGGGACACGAGGCACATTTCTAACAAGAACCTACAAAAATAATTAAATAAAGTTAAAACATGTTATTTAGATATTTCCACAAAAAAACAAAGTCCACATTTTATTTTGAAAATTCATACCTAATATTTATTTTGAATTGAGTTTTCCTACAAAAGTTTTTTGTTTTTTAGTTTTAAAAAAAATCTTATCTATAATACTTTCTATATCTTAATCAGTTATGATGTTTCCTTAGAAACTCAAATGTATCATGATAATTTTGGAAGTCAAAAGAAACTCAATCGACTCTTAAAATTCTTTCGGTACAGAGTAAACAATGTAAAAAAAAAAAAAGTAAGCATACACATACAGTAAATTGTTCGGCTCGCCTACTTTTTGAAGCCAAAAAGTTTAATCTCATTGATGCTACCACATCATACTCCTTATAGAGCAAGTAGCATGCCCAAAATGTGAACAAATACATCATTAAAATGTGTGCTAAAAACCTGAAAATCAAAAGATAAAAAAATAATATTAATGTTAAATTATGATTTGAACATACATAACATTTGATGAAGAACATGAACTTACTTTGGAGATTTGGGTTGAACGTTTGATATTGAAAGTTTATCGATGTTACTTATGACTAAATCTTTGCTGAGAAAAAACAACATTCCACCTGATGCATTAACTGGAATCAGAACCAAGAATGCCACAATTGCAGTTGGCCCAAATATTTTTAACCTGAAATTTAATTACGATAATGTTAGATAATCATAATAAACATAATCAAGAGAAAATAAGAATTAGATACACTAATATATAATTAAATGGGCCAGTTTAGATTACAAATTGCTACTAACAGGTCAAACAGGAATATTTAAATTAGTGAGCAAGGAAGAAAAAAGAAAGAGAAAAAAAACTCAAAAGCATAAAATTCACAATTCTTGAAATTATATATAAGGACTAAAATCTATAGAAATTTAGTTGGGAGAATATGTATCAACAAATGCACACTCAATATATGATATTATGATGTGCTACCATCTTTGGTTGTCCCACATTAAATGAGAACCTCTGTATTTAAAACTTTCAAACCAAAATAAATTTATTTGATCACGTAATAAAAATCATTTATTTTTTATTATTTTCAAAGGAACTAAGGACTGAATCAACACACAAAACAATTTGTATGTGCTGAATAATCTCATGGTTAACAAATGAACTGGTGTAAAAGGTTAGAAGTATTGAAATTTATCAAGAACAAAACAAAGAGTAAAAAAGTCCATATTTCATAACAAATCACTATCAACCAACAAACATTTGACTTATTAAGGTCAAAATTACGAATTATTTAGACAATTTAACACAAAACTATATGAATATAAATAATTATGACTACCCAAGCTTTAAGTAGAATCAACATTAGATATCCCAAATTCACAAGGTTCTTAAACCCTAATTTAACAACAAAACCCCAATAATCCTAGAGAGTAAAAGTGGTCAGTTTTCTTCACAAATTAATAACAATAAAAGCCTTGTAACAAAGGGAACTAAATTACCTAACTCTCTATGAAAAAGGAAAAACCGTAAAAAATCCCAAATTTCAGTATATTTTCTAGAACTTTTTTATTAAAAAAATTTTGAAAAAAGAAAGAATAAAACCATCCAATATCTCAAGAAAACAACAGGTAATATAAAACTTAAAAACTGCATAAAACATGGAAAATAAATTATTTTTTTTAAAACAGCCAGAAAGAAGTAGAGGTAGAGTACCCAAGAAGGTAAATCCTCAAAAATGCAGCAGAATCAAGACCCGCATGTTCAATAATTTCAGGCTCCTTCATGCGCATAGTTTGAGGCATCCAGTTAAGGAAGGTGAGGTAAGTTTTCAAGTTCAGATTCACGAATTTAGAGACGAAATTGTCAGTATGTTTGGGACTTGTTCTAGCGCCGATTATGTACCATTTGGGGAAATAAACTCTGTCGTTAATAGGTTGGATTCGAAGTAGAGCAAAAGCCAACAAGAAAGCAAAGGCGGTTATTATGTTTATGAGTGCAGAAACCCCAATATCACCAAGACTAGCCATGGATTGAAATTGCAGATAAAAATGGTGGTGGCTAGCTAGATGTAGAAGAAGATGGAGGAATATAAAAAGGTGGTTTGGTTACGATGGCTTGTTTGAAGAATAAGCAAAGTGTTTCATTCTTTTTTTATGTCCAGCTGGTGCGGCTCGAGTCCGACTTCTTAAAAGTTAAAACTATGAATTACTTGGGTTTAAAAACTATGAATTACTTGGGTTTATAACTTTATATTAAAGCTTACAACAATCTTGCTTCGTATGAGACTGCTATTTATATTTTCTTTTAAGGTCTCGTGGTCTCATGTGTTAGTCACTAGTACTCAGGCGATCTAATCAAAGTCGATTCCTCGACCTTCGTGAGGCTGTACATCCTATATAAATCGAAACCAGATGTAATTCGTAAACCCTCCCCTCCCCCTTGGGTTCAAATCGATAGCTTCTATCTGATGTGCAATTTGTCCCCATCATAAAAAATTACTCAAAGCAATTACCCTAAGCAAGATATGAATATGAAACCTTAAAAAAAAGCCTCAAATCTACACATTCTCCTAAATACTTTGGTTAGATATCATTGGTGACTCGTATTTATACAATGTTTTTTGTTTATTAATATACTAAAGTTTATATTTATATAATAGTTATTATACATGATAAATTATAATATAAGTGTCACTAATGGCAATTATTGTTTGGATCCTGCAACATTAAAAGTATTTAAGATGTTAATAGCGATTAAGAAACTTACTAGTGTCTAAGTAATATTAGTGAGGGTTTTTCTCTAGTTGATTTGAGTTCCACAAAGTTATTATTGCTTTTATGAATTGATAAGAGTTAGAGACAATGTTTTAAAAGTTGGTTTGAGTTGGAAACAGACATTTAATTGGTTTGGTTACGTGTT
>WOUH02000039.1:2012397-2023470 GCA_009936405.2 Stevia rebaudiana
AGGTCTGTCTCTGTCTCACCTCCCCCAGACCCTACTACTATAGTGGGATTTTCACTGGGTAGGTTGTTGTTGTTGTTATACGCTTGTTAGACTTTTTCCACACGACGGTTTGACTTTTTCAAATTTTGAAGAAGTTGAGTAGTGTTGTCAAAGGTTGAAAAATGAAAATATCAAACTAGTGTTAGTAAATAGTTAAACAACCAGTTGAAAAGTCCAACGGTTGTTTGACTTTTATGGGTGGTGTTAGAATAGTAAAGAGATTGACTATGTGAAGTCAATGGAAGGTTTGCTGTTTAATCTTTTTTTTTAAACCGACTAATTGGATTTTCTAACACAGGAGTTAATTTCACGAAGAGGTGGAGTTGAACAGGTACTACTATACATATGACATTAATTATATATGCTTATTTAATGTGACTACAACAGTTCAAAATAATATATCTACATAAAAAGGTGTAATTGAATAGTACATGAATTGATGTGCATTCTTGTAGATTGTTAGAGAATTAAAGACGGGGGATGCATGTGGTGAAATAGGCGTGTTATGTTATAGACCACAAGTATTTACAGTTCGTACAAGACGATTGAGCCAGCTGCTAAGATTGAATCGCACTCAGTTTCGGAATATTATCCAGTCAAATGTTGCAGATGGAACAATAATAATCAGCAATCTTCTTCAGGTATCATTCCTCAAATAATAATTTATTTTGGTTTTTGTACCGAAATAGAATTAGAAAACACAAATTTGCTATCTAACCATGGTATAAAATAAAATAAAATAAAATATGCAAGTTAAATCAAGGGATTTTTAAATTTAATATATTAAACATGTATTTGTTGTGTTGTTCATATGATGTAGCATTTGAAAGAAAAAACGGACCCGATAATGGAAGCAGTGTTGGTAGATACAGAGAATATGTTATCTCAAGGAAGAATGGATGTACCTCTGAGTTTATGTTTTGCAGTATCAAGAGGTGATGATGTATTGCTTCATAAATTGCTTAGACGAGGTGGTCTTGATGCAAATGAGATGGACAGTAATGGACGCACTGTTTTGGTATGCATTTTTTTTTTCTTTTTTGAGAGTCAAACATGACTACATAATATCATCATCGTACTCTATCTCATCTAAGGTAGGTTCAGAGGAGGGTGAGATGTAGAGTTGTAGACAGCCTTGCCTCTACCCCATATGAATAGAGAGGCTTTTAATGAGTCCCCCCGCTCATGATGCCTGATTAACCGTCTATCGTAGCTTTTAACGTTATTTTCACAAATATAAGTAAAATAACGCTAACATTATTCACTTTGGCCTCTCAGGGGCCCACACATATATATATTATATGCACGCACCGCAAACGGGTCTATCAAACATGACTACATAAGTTTTATGTTGTATTAAGTGGTAATTTATGCACATGTTACACGAGTATACAACATGACTACCTAAGTTTGTTGTTGATTTCATTTATACTGAGTCTGACCAAAAACATCCGTGAATAATGTATTTGAAACGAAATGCATGCCCAAAGTTGCCTTAGCGTATAATATGTTGACACCTTATTAACAGTAGAGCTTTATATGCAATTTGGTCATCCAATATTTTTTTTAAAAGAAATGGAAATGTAACTAGATACATACTTGGGTGGCTTATAAAGTATTTTAGATTTTTAGTATTTTGGTGGTCTCTACTTGCATTATTTCTTTCAAGCTATTATCACTCTTGCAGTCCTTATTTGTGGTTTTGTCTTTGATTACTATTTGCGCAACCGAACGAATTTATGTTAAACTCATTTACAGTTTAATTTTCCAGAATCTTGCTGCAGCTAGTGGAAGTATGGAGTGTGTGCTTTTACTCTTGGATTATGGAGCAGATCCAAATAAAAGAGGTATTTTTTTCATTCTTGAAGTATTAATTATATTTGGTTTAATGGTCAACCATTTATCTTAAACTAAATGTGAGTTGGTATGATTGTGCTGTTGCAGATTTTGAGGGAAATGTTCCGTTGTGGAGTGCAATCGTTGGACGAAATGAAGCTGTGATTAAAATACTTTTAGACAATGGTGCCACTTTGACTTCAGGGGATGTAGGCGAGTTTGCTTCTTATGCTGTTGAACAAAACAACATAGAAATGCTTAAAGACATAATTAAAAACGGTGGAGATGTTACAGTTAGAAACAATATAGGAACTACCGCACTACATAAAGCTATTTCTGAAGAAAAAACAAACGTTGTTGAGTTTTTAATCAATCATGGAGCCAACATTGACATCCCAGATGTTCATGGATGGACCCCACGTGATCTGGCAGATCATCAGGCGCACGAAGATATTCTAGAATTGTTTCATAATATGCCTGGGCCTAAAGCTAAGCCGAGTGGCATCAAGGTAAAACTTGATGGCGCATCATACATTAAAAAGTACCAAAGTGAGCCTAGAATGCGCCAAATGCCTAGTAAAACCCCAAGAACTACATCTACGGGCTCACAAGACGCTAGGAAACATCATGATGACTTCAACAATTCGGTTTTTGGGATTGTGTCATCTGCTAGCAAGAAAAAAAATGCAAGTAAGTGTTGATAACCTAACAAACATCCTCACTTGGTAACATATGATCAGGGTGTAAACAAGTCAAGCCGCCTCGCTAAAAGGTCGAATCGAGCCGAGCTTAAAAAAGCTCGAGCCTTTTATTGAAGCTTGATAATTAAACAACCCGAGACCGAGCTTCACTTATCGAACACGAGTAGGCTCACGAGTCTAAACAAACATGCTATTTATATCATATTTTTTGATTACCCATAATATATTACTATTATTTTTAATTATTTAGAGTTAAGGGTAGTTTAAGACATTTCACATGCTCTTTAGCGAATACTAAAGACCACTCGTGTAATTTTCAAACTTAAAGGCCAAACTTGCAATATGGCCAAACCACGGGAACTATCTGTGTAATTAAATCAAGTTTATTATTTATCAAATGGAGATAATTGAACTAAATACTATTATATAAAGTATTTATAAATGTATATAATATAAATAAAAAAAATCAAGCTCTGCTCGAGCTTGAAAAACTTGTTATGAGTGGAACTCAAGCTTTAGAAATCGAGCTCGAATTGAGCTTAGCTCGAGCTTTCTATAAGTTAAATGATCGTTTATACCCCTATATGATTATGAATAGACTCATTTTAATTGTTTCACCCCTACATATGATTATGAATAGACTAATTTTAATTTGGGATGTGTGGGTTAATCAGGTGAAATGGCATCTATGCCATCACCCCTACCTATGTTACATAGTGCGATTGAACGAATGCATCAAATTTCAAGAGTAACAATTAGTTGTCCGGAAGTAAACGATGAAGATGGGAAACTTATACGACTTCCTGGATCCCTACAAGAGCTACTAGATATCGGTGCCAAAAAGTTCTCCATTTCTCCTTCAAAAATATTAACCAAAGATGGAGCTCTAGTTGAAGATATAGAGATAGTTAGAGATGGTGATCATCTAATTATTGCAAGTAGCAATTGGGTCCGTAAGTAAACGCAAGTTGATTAATTAACATGAGAGCATTCAAGCATTTGGTCCGGCTTGTATATACGTCGACAATCTCTTAATGCGAAAGAAAGTTTCAGAAAGGGTTTTTGTTTTTTGTGATTAATTAGGAGTAGCGAGTGACTAGTGTTTGTAAATGTTTTATAGTAGTGATTTAAGTATAGTGAATTCTCACAACACTTGATACTTTGAGCTAGTTGTAGTATGTGATTCAGACTTGTTTGTTATTTTTATTTAGTGATAATTCTGAAACTAAAATTTAAAATTTAACTTTTTCAAAATAAAGATTTACTTAATAAATTTCATAAAATGAACATGTGCTCTGAACGAAATCGCACCCTGAGTCATAATCATGGAAAATATTATATGTTTGAAAACGCACTCGACGACATGACGACTAAGTTCGAAATGAACATAGAAAACTTAACATGTGTACGTATATTATTACTCTTATATTAAAGTTAAAATACTTAAATTACAAAACACAAGTTTGTAATCGGCTTATCCCGTTAAAATGGGTCTAATCATTGATTTTTAGGGTAAGAGTTTTCAATTTGATCTAGTAACTTGACCAACAATACAAATAACAATGCACCTACAACATATAGCTAGAAAACAACACACTTGATTCCTAATCTTGTTTATAACTAGACCAAACCGAACCGCGTGTCGTGTGCTTCCAATTCTAATCAACCAAAGAATCATGATTAGTCACTCAATTACACATATTAACTTTTCCCGCTAGTCAGTCTATCGTGGTGAACCTGCAACAACGTTAAACTTGCGTTACTTCGTGTAACTATCAAAGTGCCAATATCGACTTAAGTTATGTTATAAACAATGTTTTCAGAACCAGACCATACCTAATTACCTACCAGCTGAGAAAGAAACCGGTCAAAGAAACAATCTAGTTATGCCTATTTGGGTCATTTACCTCTGAACCGTTTTTATCAGCCAGACAGGTAAACTAGACTAGATAGTCCAACCGTGTTCCATATCTTTTTATTTATATTTTAGTTTTTCTTCAATATCTCATTTTTATAGTTAATTTGGTATATAGGATGAGGATCCGTATTTTATTTGTTTAAATCTTTATATATAATTGAACTTACAAATCTACATTAAAACATATACAATTTTCAAATTTTGTTATAAGCTAGAGATATAAGAAGAGTTATGATTCTTCTATCATTAATGACGTCATCCGGTTCAACTGGTACGACTGATCCGACGAGTGGACCAGTAAAGCAACCGGTCTGTTGTTTTGCCCGTATCTGAAAACATTGGTTATAAATGAAAAGCAATGGGTTTAGTTCATTTTTTGACATACCTACATGTAAAAGCCTATCGTTGAAGCTTGCTCTTAACTTCAATTTGCCACTATGAGTCATCGTTTCATCGGGTTTAACATGAAACCGATCATTGAAGCTCGATCTTAGCCTCAGCTCGCCTCGTGGGGTCAGAATCTCATTGGCACCACCATGAAACTGTCGATCATTGAAGCTTGATCTGAGCTTCAACTCGCCTCTGCGGGTTGTCATTTCATCGAGTATCTCAGCTGAATCGATTTTGAAATCATTCTCCATAATATCCTCACCAGATCCTTCCTTCTGCTCATACACATTCCAACAACAATATAGTAACTTATATATATTGTTAATATGATTAGATTTATTCTTTATTTTGGTAATATTCATCTAAAATAAACGAATTATTAATAAAAAAATGAAAATGATAAAGTGAGTTACCCGGGAAAGACTCATGCTTTGAACCGGACGCCCGATGAATTCTTCATATTCAGATGCATCTAATTCCTGCAGATGTTCTGATGGAAACAATTTGGGAAGAAAATGCTCGCGAATGGGTATGAGCAAGAAGAATGGCAGAGGAAACAATATTCCACCCGTTGGTATCCATGTGATTCCGTAACAGACCAAGAAATACACCACTTGGAAAACCGTAAACATTGTAATATATTTAAATGGCACCGATTCCACATATGAAGCATGATCTGATTCCAACACTCTGTCCAAAACCAAACATCAGTTTACTTGTGAATAAACGAACCAAAAGTTGAGAAAGATAATGAACTTACTTGTAACGTCTGCCAGCAGGGATGAAAAACAGCAACAATCTCTCCCAGAATTGGTTGCCAGGTAGACTATCAATTGACATGTAGGCAAAGTATCCCCAAAGAACCGAAGTCGGTATCTTTCTAATTGCAGGAATACCAAAAACCGCAAACCCCACCAAAATTGATTGCAGCAAATTCGTGACGCGTTGTTCGTTGACTCTTACTGGCAAGTACGCCTCTATATGCCTTTCGGGGTCAAACTTTCCTGTTGTGTCACCATCTTCACCGTTCATTACAGCTTCTTTTAAGTTCTCCAACTCTTTATCTACAACACTCTGCATATAAACAAACAAACGAACATTGATTGACTGTAAGTTGACCACATTAGGAAAAGGTTAAAATGACTAAATTATCCTTCAAGGACTAGATTTGCGTACATTTGAGTGAGGTTCCATTTCAACAAAAGCAGCATGCATTCTCCCATAGATTTCTGAGTTGCTTGCTTCCAGCTTTATACCTTCCTTCGCACACTCAACCATCTTCTTTCGCATCATCTATGATCACATTTTAAAAGAATCAAATTTCATTATATTAAATAAAAACTTTGTTAACAAAAACAAAAAGTTTGTTTTCAAATCTAACCTGTCTCTTGAGAACCGATAGACTCCTAGTGTGCATGGGTGATTGCGGGAGAACCCCATTTGAAGGCGGTACGCCAATCAAACCGCACATTAAAGTCTAAAGTAAAAAAATACATATAATATTAAAAAAAGTCAATGAAGATGAACATTGGTCAAAGTTCAAAAAACATACCATGAGCCCAAGCAACAAGATATCATAATGATAAGCAGATGGTTTTTGAAGATTAAATTCTTTTTGTTGTGCCATTTGTGCAGCTACACTATGATCAAAAAAGTACAATGCTGATATCATCATAGCAGGAACTATAGCGGTTAAAACATGAATTGCTGGAACTTTTACCATATCCTGCAGTAATATTTTAATGCATATTTCAGTCATTTTACATTTATTAAAATTACAAACTGCGGTGTTTCTAAATGAAGGAAAGTTAATCTGTTAGAGGTGGAGCAAAGAGCAGGTTGATCAATGCATTAAAAAACTATGTTGGGTTGAACCAACTACCAAGCAATTTTGTACAAATTGTTTAATTTTTTTAACATTCCTATATAAATGATTAGTGTGTAAAGTATGATTTAAAAATTGAGGAAATTTTGTACATCTCATCCAAACTTGCAAAATATTATATTTCCCTAAAACACAACTTCTCGATGCATGACACAAATATAACTATATGCTTATGGTCCATAAGTAAATATAAATATTATAATACTTTAGAATTAACTTTTATATATATATGTGAGCGAGTCAGAGAGCCGAGCTTACCTTGGCTTTGGCTCTAGCTCGGCTCTTAAAGCATGATTTAAGGAAATATGATAATCTGCAACTTTAGAGGGAATAGAAGAAATCACCCTTAAAAATAATAATATATCCAACTCCATTTCATTCAAGAGGCTTTATTCATTAAAAATTTAGTTTGGATCCTTTTTGGCTTGTTATAACATGTTACATATCAAACATAACCTGAATCAACCCATTCACATGTAAATACATCAAAATAAGCAAGTCTACTATTACAGTCGACAATACTGTATTCATACGTACTTCATACCTTGATAACGGTCCAATGAGACAAGGATCCAACCTCCCAAGGAAGAGGACAAAAAAGCCTCCTAGGAACTTGACTAGGAAGCTCAGAAGGTTTAGCATAAGATACCGCGGTCCACACCAACACCATAAGCGGGACCCCATAGTCCGCTATAAAACTTCTAAACCACCCTGTAATGCAACCCTATCATATCACACCATAATAAATGGCGCAAAACTAGAAAGGTTGTTTTATCTTATTTACCTGTACCATAACGCCAAGATCTAGCACCTCTACTCTTCATAGACGTAATGAGGACACCAAAACTGAAAATAACTGCAAGTAAACCATTTGTATAAAGCCAATGAAATGGGTACTCTTTGGTTGTATTGTTTTCTCCCTTTGGACGTCTAAATTCACTTATTACTCCCTATGCATCGATAATAAACCATGTTAAAAGAAAGAAAGAATTAACAACCACTTTGAAATCAACAAAAGGAAATGCATATGCATATGCATACCCGAATAGCCTCTTGCATAAAAAGCACAGAAATTAGCATCCCGAAAAGCTCCCCTGCGATCCTTGTGAATCTTGTGATGAGTGTGCACGCGTTTAGTATAGCAAGAACACACAACATGATTGAAGTCCAAAAACAGACCCTGATACAAAAACATAAGAGATGTAAGGGGTTTATTTGATAAAAAACTAGAATTTTAATTGTGAAATGCGCGCCAATGCGAGCGCGTCATGTACATGATGAGTTTGGTTTATTAACAAAAATGCTAATAATAAAATTTACATAAAAAACATTAAGTTTAAGAAAATTTTAAAAACATCAATAACTATACATTGGCAGCCTGATTGATAGTTGACTTAAAAATGATTAAAAAAGTCTCCTGGATACTTTAAAAAGTCAAAGAGAGTCTCCTAAATGCTTAAAAAAATAATTATTGTTACTATTATCAAAAAATCCAACCTGGTTAAAAAATCAAAGTTGCACACATCTTGCGAATTGCAACGCAACATGTAAACACATCGCAACACCCCGTGGCATTGTGCTCTGGACACAGCATTTGCGCATTATCGCGCAAGATACACGCAATTTAAAACCAAAAACAACTCGATGCAGTTTGCTACTATCAAACATAAAAATAATCAAGGTGCATTATGCTTAATTACTTACCATCCAACCCATGCTAGAAAAAGTTCTTTTCCCAACTCTGGTCTTCCTTTAGCAAAACCATACAAATAATTATACATTATAACAGTTGGTTCAGCAACTCCTAATATCAAAAGAGGTTGACCACCAAATATTGCATGAATAATTCCACAAATAGCAGTTGAAGTCAGAGTTTCTACAGAGCTCAAAGTACCATCTGCACAGAAATAACAAAATCAAAAGTCAAATTCAAATGTCCATTATATTAATATCCAACACTAAATGATTACTAAATATTAATATTAATATTATTTGCATAATGATAGAGTCCGTACCCGTATCCCTATTTAGCTGCTCACCGAATGCAATAACCGGAAGTGCAGAAGCAAAGAAGATATATGCAGTTGGTGCCAATATCCTAACAGAAGATATTAAATGACTCAAATTACTAGTAGTAAATCTATAAAAACTAATAGTTTTCTCATAGGCATTGTATTTGTAACAGAAAATAATTACAAAAACAAAATACCTAGCTCCTGAACAAAGAGCCCCGATCCAATCTTGTTTGTAACACTGCAATCTTCCATGAAAATCTTTCTTAATCCCACTAAAGGGTTTGTTGTGGTGATCCATTGAAGATGCAGATGCAACTGCACCAGTAATGAGAGAATTTTAGTTTTTTTGTCATGAAATCTGAACACAAAGAAATTTATTAAATTTGGAGACAGATGACAACTGGGAAAACGCAAAACAGTAAAATAACTTGTTGCACATTGATTGATTCCAGGGTGTTATGAAAAGGACAATAAAGCACCAGAGCTCCGTATTTAGTAAAGATCATTGTAAATCTTGAAAATGATAGATTATTATCAGTAACAAGAATAATTAAAGGATACAGATTCATGGACCCCAACAGAGCAAACAACAAACATTATATGGATTCAAAAAAATAATAATGATATTCTCGATAACAATAAATAATGTTTTGTCAAGAAAGAAGAAAACGCGCAAAACATAATAATGCGATACACATGCAATTTCTGACCATTCAAACAACCGAACAATCGGTGCAACTAAAAGACAAGAACAATAATTAATACCGAAAAATCAAACTTAGGTATTTTAAATAATTCTGAAATACTATAAGGCGGTGACTACTAGTCTTCTACATTGCCAATAATCAATCTAGTTTCGTTGATTGCTTGTTAAATAAATAACAAACGATACAACACAGAACCCATATACGCAGCTGCACGATTTTAAGCACGAAAAGTAGGCGTATCTGAGAAATTAGAGTATAAACAGGACGATTTTCAAGTATACAAGACGTAAGTATGATTTACGTATAATGTAAATACCTCTGCCGATAAATAACCACCGACAACAGATATTCCGGCAAGCGAAGAGCCGGCGGCCAAAAATACGGAGGGTTTAAGAGTAGTTACTATAATTATATTACTATTTGACACCGTTCCTTTCTTTTCTGCGTGAATGAACACTGAAGTGAGCTGTCATTTTACCCCATTCTAACACCATATTTGCTGGCTGAGTGGCTGGCAATTGGTCATTTTTTAAAAATATTCTTTAACCGTAGATTGATCGCGTGTGTTGGTTACCTGTAGTCGGATGTTGTAGTGAGACCATACCTCTAGATAACTGGTAACCGGATTTAATTTGTAAACCCTCACCCCTTCACAAGTTTGAACCAGTGACCTTAATCTGAAGTCCGTTTTCTCCCCATCACAAGAGTCGAACCTAAGACCTCAAAGGAAAGCTGCAAGCCAACATCTCATCCTAAGCACTTAAGCTATAAGAGCATTCACGGTAGATTATGCAATTTCTGTGAAAGAGTTCCCCTAAAATTTGGTATTGATGTAAGTGGTTGTGACTGGTATGGATACTCTTCACCCATATAGAGATGGAGATTTTGGTGCACAGAAATAAAAGGTAATTGTGTTATTTTAATAATTTTTAAGAGTTAAATTCTTTTTTGCTCCATGTGGTTTGGTCGAAATAACTCTTTTGCTACAAACGTTTCAAAATTAGTTTTTTTCTCCTTGTGGTTTGGGATCTGTCCCCATCCGCTCCAAATCACTAACTCCATTAATTTGATTCTGTTAACTGAAGGGTATTTTTGATATTTTTCATGTAATTACTAATAGTGGAGCAAATATAATTTTTCGAACTTATTATTTTTATAAGGGCATTTCTATAAAGTAAAGGAGTTATTTGTGTAAGATTATATTTACCCCTCCCCATCCATGTTCTTCATCTCGATTGAGTTCCACCACCACCACCACAACTTCTGGCCACATCAGCATCGCACCACCGCAACCTCACCATCGCTACTCCAAACTCATATCAACCACCCACATCCACCAGTCCACTACTGCTACCATAATCATCGGCATCTTCCCCCATTTCGTCTACACTTCTCTGACACCCACCACCAACGTTCCTTGCCATGAATCATCATCAAAATCCAGGGTTTAAAACCCCAGAATTACCTACATGAATCCTCCACCAGTTACGGCAAAATCGAGAGTTATTGTGACAATCCGCAAATTTCAGGTCAAACTCCGACTCCATTATACGTACTTTTATACGTATTATTTCATGTACTT
>WOUH02000039.1:2023570-2035818 GCA_009936405.2 Stevia rebaudiana
CATTCAAGATCAGAGTTACAAACATACAAATACAGATTTAATAAATATTATTCTACTGATGAGAATAAATTATACCTCGGTTATGACAACCGGTTGAGACACCGTAAAACAACGAACTAATGCTAGAGTCTGAACACGAACGAAACCGGAAACCGGGGATGTGAACCGCAGTTGGCTTGGTGTGGAAAGAGGTGACTTGGTGTGGAAAAAGTAAAACTTTTTCTTCTTTGCTTCTACGTGCGACAAAACCAAAGAAGAATATTTTCTTTTCTTTCGACGGCAGGGAAGGAAACGGTGAAAAAGAATTAGAGATTAACTTCTCTAATCTCTATTTAACTTAACTACTCACCTCTCGGGCCCTAAAGCCCAATAGTCACTTAATTTAATTAACCAATTAATTAAATATAATTTATAACTTTTATAAATTATCCTATTCGCGTTTTATGTTCGTTGCCTACGGTGTAACTCTCACGGGTCTCACCTTGTTAGTTACGTTAATATTTATCGTGACCGTACACTAAATCCAACAGTTTTCTCATTGACCTTGACACGAGGACCTCTAATGCACCACACCATCTTCGATTACTAGGGATTGGAAACATTACCAAGTACCAGACGAACAAAATGATGAAGAAGTTTTGATTCTTTCTAGTGAATGTGAATTTCTCAAATGATGAAGAAGATGACCAGTTGTAGGAAAGATGTGAATGTCTATAATTAGGGATGGTGAAATAGGTCCCGGTGGCTGTAACAGATTATTAAATTATCCTCACGCGTAGGTCATGTGAGGAGATTTAACGTTGGAATTGACGTCAGTTAGAACTTGGGGACCAAACCTGTTACTTTGGTGCAAACCTTTGGACCAAAGGTGTAATTTCTCATTCCTAGGGACCAAAAGTGAAGCACAAGTCTACCACAGGGACCATCCGTGTACATAATTCTTCTTTATTCACATTGATTTTACGTACATATCAGCCATACATGTTTTATTTAACTTCAACTATATATCACAATCCACATATACACTTTTAACATCAGAAACAAACATTGGGCGGGCCAGCGACAGTTGGACCAGCCACAGCCCACAAACTCCCTCCTAAACTTCACTGGCATTTTTTCACATCATAAACCAAAACAAAGTAAATGAATCAAAAATACAGGAGATCCAGATTCCAGATCCATCAACTATAATCCCATAAATTAGAAAACGGGTCAAATTCCGCCATTCTTTTGGCTACATCTTTCCATACCAAAACCCACATTGTGGCGGCCCGAATCTTGCACCACCTTCCTCTGGGAGATCCTGATCCGGATCCAGATTCAGATCCAGATCCATTCCTTGGGATACAGATGCCAAAATCAGAGGAAACAAAATCCATACTTTGATTGTTTTGTACATTTGGTTGCCATGATGTCATCCCATCATGAAGATCAAAAGCATCATATCCCACAACACCCAGTTGACTCCGATCATTCAATCCACTACTATTTGGATGTGAAATCTGCATTTGCATTCCATCTGTAAAAAACTAAGGTTCTATAAGCAACACGAGAAGCAGAAATTAAAAAAATTTATTGACAACATAATCGAGTAAACGACAACAAGAATAAAATCCAATTTTCAACCCGTCTTATTTTCAAAGATTACCATGTAATGATTCATAAATTGATCACCATCGTTAAGAAGTAAAGGAAGCAATCCGAACTCACTTACTTTTGACTCACGTTATGTTTATCATTAACGGGTCAAACAAGTGAAAAGAATTTGTTTATAGTGAAACGGGTCAAAAATAGTCCAATGTGTATTTTAAATGCATAAAACCCCGTAAAACGTTTTTATTCAAAAGTTTAATTATTATTGAACCAATACAATCTGTGTATATCATATTTTACAAACTAATTAATTATAATATTCTTTTGGTTAGATTAGTCATTAGAGCCTCAACCAAATACTTTCTTTTGATCCGTTAACCAACCTGTTCATTTTTCTAAATCTGTTAATACTAATTATATGTTTGTCATTGCTGGTAACATCTTGAAAGTTAAATTTAAAATTTAAGCAGACAACTAGACAAGAACAAACAATTTATGAAATGGAAGCATGAATTATAAAGTAATATTGATAACCAAACTTTTTAATTTTATTAAAACATGATGTTAACATCTTGTCATCTTGCATGCCTAAACCAGAAATCTAAAAAAGATCACCATGAAAATTGGCTGCTAACACCGGGGTTGCAACCGTTGACAGATCATCAATTGGTATTCTTCCATCCAAATCTTTGAAAAATTGATGCTTTAACACTTCAATTACAGCCTGAAATTACATGACAAATTTGAACAAGATCCCATCAGTTGTGAAATAAAATCACCTTTTGATGATCATTAAGTTGATTTATTGATAAATGACTTTCACCATCAAAGGTTGCACCAACAACTTCCAAAATGGAATTAAACAAAATCCCGATCCCATTAACACATGTTATCGCCTTCATTGATATAAATCTTCTCATCCAAAACACAAGCTTTTGCGTGTTTGATTATCGCCTTCCATATGTTGTTATTGGGCCCACCAAGTAGCTACATTATACACATCTATAGTGAATTAGTAATTCATCCAAAAAAAGATCATAAAAATAAAATTTATTATGAAAAATATGTAGTTTCAAGCTACATAGGATTCTGAGAATATTTTGCAGAGCTATAAGAACCATTTTTCCTCCTTATGTCAGAAAACTTTCTTATTTGGCTAAAAGAAAAAAAAGTATTTGTCAGATTTGACTCATCTTCTCAACTCTTTCGTTTCTTTTTTTTTTCTTTCATTCTTTTCTATATTGTAATTTAATAAACTTTTATTTTTCAAACATCAACGTATATATATAAAAGTTGATTATCAAGTCATTCATTTTCTTGTCAATTTCTTGCTTTTTTACTTATTAGTATTTAGATAAACTTATATCATAATGAGTTTAAATTTATTTTGCTTATAATCTATTTTAAATTCCTTTTAACTTTGTATTCAATTTGATGGTTACCTTTACTAAACATTTAATGTTTTCATTTAATCTCACAGTTTTTTAACGGAAAATCTATGTTACTGCTACCCCTAAATTATATATAATTGTCCATTTGTTTGGGATTATTTATATAATTATATATATTTGTATCAAATTTTAAAGTCGGTGGTACGACCGTACGAATAAAAAAATTAACAGATGTACTATACAATATAATAAGAAGAAAATTGATAAATCAACCAGGGAGTGAGTACCAGGTTGTATATTGTCGTCTCCACTGTATCACGCGGGTTCGTTACTAGTTACTAGTATATATATATGTACATAACACCGAACTATAAATATATATACATATATATGTACAAAACCAATGAGTATGAGAAGAAATACATCTCTCACCAATCTCTATCCTAGTATCATAGCTCACGTACTTAAACACTAAATTAGCTACATTGTGTCTAACAACTAGAAAGGTGGAAGGTTCTTTGCCTTTCCTTATCTTACAAAGAAAGCCAAGAAGATTATCAAACCAACCACCCCACAAAGCTTTCTATCCCTCAACCTGCTCTCTCTCTCTCATTCCTCCATCTCATACCAGCCCACACCTTGTTCCAAATCAGCCACCAAACCACAACCATCGAGCCACCATTTAAACACCCTCTCGGCTTCTATTAACCACCCCACTGTACAAGCACAAAAACACGTCCACTACAGCCCCTCACACGGTCACGATTCGGGTTCTAACTGCAGCAAACACGGGAGGCTCGGTAACAAACACCGGTGTTGCGGTTTTAGCGTTTTCGAAGATTCTCACCTTCTCCCTACTCGTTTCACGTGAGACCATCTTTCCTAAACTCTTAATCTCTTAATATCAGTTAATTTCATGTTAAATGCAGTAAAACAAAGTTTCATGACCAAGAACCAATTAAAACATATTTAAAAACACTACAAAACATAAGTACATCTTTAACAGCATTCTGTCCGATATTTGTTTCGACCATAACTTGGTCGATAAAAGTCTAAATCATGAAAATTCAGAGACCATTATTAAGTTCATGATCTCAGCTTTCTAAAGCCTACTTGCTTGACCTCTAACTCCACCGTATGAGTTCACAATGACCAAAACAAGTTTAGAAGTCGGTTTTGTATCTTCAAACTTAATCACTATTTTTCACCCATTTTGAGTTAGAACCATGAAAAGTGTAAAGCATGAAAGTTGTTCAACATATTCTAAAATAGTAGACTGGAGCTTTTTGTATTTTTATAAAAATGTTTGCTATGTAAAAACCCTACGAAAGTCCAGGGGCTGAACATGTGAAATCTGAAAAATTGTTAAAAAGTTTTAGGACCAAAACTGCCATTTTACGAAACTTGGGGACTGAACTGGAGTATAAGATCAAATGTGTCAAATAAATACAATAAGTTACTGGTAGTATAGATAAGTTACATAAATAGCCCTTGAGCAATGTTTAAAATACTAAAAGTAGCGTAAAAACTTGTTTTGGGAAAAAATAACAACTTTTGAAACTAATAGGCTAACTACTGAAATATTGTGAATGTACATATATAATTACATATCAGTACTTATGCTATCATGAGATCACACAAATAGTCGCGTAACTTTAGTAAAATAGCAAATATGGAATAAAACTATTTTTAGGCCAAAAATGTCATTTTTGAAAGTTAAAGGCTGTTTTGATAAACTTAGGATTTGATAATTCACTTTGACACATAAGTATGGTAATATTACATAAATATACCATCTACTTACGAAAAACTATTACGAAACAATTTTATAATATAGGTCGGATATTATAAAAATACGTCGTTATAATGATGAGATTTCTTAAAAATAATTTATAAATATTTTATAAGATATGAAACACACATTACAAACATATGACAAAAATTAGTTTTGTGACTTATATAAATCACACACTAAGAAGGTACAATACGCGAACCAACCCAAAAATATATATATAACGCCAAATCAAATTAAACATAAAACATATATATAATCTCATTAACCTAGAAAATCCATTTCACTAAATAAATCCTTGTTATTATAGGGAATTTTTAGGCTCACTTCCGTGTGTACGACTTTAAATACATATCCTCAAACGCGAGGTGAGTTACATAGCCCCTTTTTACTATTTTAACTATTTTGGTGTGAAACATTGTTATCTAAACTATTTCTCTGAACTATTTGAGCAATTTGAACTATTGAGCTATGTTTCTATTTGAGCTATTTGTCCTAAACTACTTGATAACTTAAATTACGTGCATTGATCATTAACTTGTATGAAAGTCAATCTGTGTGATGATATATCTATTGTGATTGACCAACCCACCCAACCGATGATCACACGAAACTAAACTACTAGAGGGTAGATGAGCTACGCCTAACTAGGTTAACTAAGGTTTGATCTGTGATAGTTACCTGTTTAGTTTCCACAATTAGTCTTATATTACATGCTCATGCAAATTGTTAACTATTTATTAACTATCAACTATTCTATCTAATATGAGTCAAAACCTATGTGACTCACCAACTATTGTAGTTGACACTTGATTTCTAAGCATGATTTTTTTGTTACCTCCTTAGGAAAATTTACTAGTTATTAACTTGTTTAAACTAATATTTTTATATTTGAACCAAAAGTATGTTAGCTTATTAGTATAGAAAGATTGACCTGTGTATTATACGAAAGTGTATTAAAAATAAACATTACAGCATAATCGTATGTAGAAAAACAAATAAAGTAAATTTTTTTAATATTTTATAAAAATAAAAAAATAAAGTACAATTTAAAAATCTCTAAACACGTTTTTGTATACAACATATCATATTAGAAAAATAATGTGATTATGTTATAAAAAATAAAATTAGAAAAAATAAAGAAAGTATTTATAAACTAAAACATTTGAAATAAATACTTTATTTAATGTCAAGTGTCACATTTAAAATATGATCAAATCATTAAATAACAAGTGCTACATAATTTAAGTAAGAATGACATATGGGGAATTGTTTGAAATATAGTCTAGACATTAAATAACCAGTGTTAAATAATTTAAGGAAAAATGACATGTTAATTGTTAATATGTTATTAGAAAGGAGAGATATTTTAAACACTTACTAGTGATATATGTTTTTCATTAATCGTGCAATACATATTTTTTTAACCACGAATAGCACGGTAATCTGACCTCACAATAACAGACAGATCAACCTTTCATACAACAAATCGTTAAAAGCGTGACGACCTTATTTCTTCGCTTTGTGAAAAAAAAAAAAGAAAAAAAAAAAAAAACTCCCGTAGAGTCATGTATAACTTTACATATTTTTTTTTAAGATACGTATGAAGCATAAAGTCCACGTTTGATACCCATCCACTTTGATCATCTATTTTTCATATTGAACGCAAACCAAACCCTAAGAGAGAAAAGAGAGAGAAAAGAGAGAGACAGAGAGAGGGAGCGGGGGGAGCAGAAAGATCGAAGATGGTGTTCTACTTCAAAGCCCGACCCGAATCCGGAGACTACACCATCTTCATGGGTCTTGACAAGTTTGAGAATGAAGAACTCATCAAATACGGATTCCCCGAAGACATATGGTACGACCCCATTCATTTCTCTCTTTTTTTCTTCGTAATTCGCATATTCAAAACAAAATAAATCATTGAGCTTTATGTTGATTTGAACTTTACATTTGTTCAATGGTGAACCTCGATGCGATTGCTTTAATAATAATGAAGATTACTCATTTTAAGTATTATGCGTATGCCAGTTCATTAAAGTATGAATTCTGCTGTTTTTTAGGGTAATTGTATTTGAAGAGAGGGTTTCTGTTACTCTGTGTTTATTACACTGGGAAATGAGTTGCAACTTTCTTTAGCTTTTCCTTTGTAATCTGGGAAATGAGGGGTATTTGTAAACGTTACTAATATTACTGCACCTATCACTTATGATTATTATTATTAATAAGTATGGTCAAACAGTATACACGTTGACCAATGGCAGATCCAGAGAAAGTTTGCAGGGGGCACCAGCTATTAGAGGTGGTTATATTATATGGGAGGGTTTGATGTTGGGCGGGTCAAAATGGGGGTCTGGATGTTAACGGGCTAACCAATTACACAACCTTATTTTTGCTAGGTACACTTGAGTGTCATATATGCAGTGAAATATCTGATGTTTGTTGGCTCGTGTTGGCAAGAATTATGCGTCTTAAATCATAGAGAATTTATACTATTTTTTCTTTTAGATGGAAACGCAATGTTAGTCTCTAGAAAGAATATATTTTCTACAAGAGTGGATTTGCCCCTTTGCTGACCTGGCCTCGTTTGTTTAAATTGTTTTTACTAAGGTGTTTGACTTGTATGGTGATGATTATTATTGTCCAGCTACCATTTTACAAATGAAGTGAAAGTGAATTATCATGTGTTGCAAACTTGCAATTTGCTCTTTTTTGTGTGTGATAATATTAATTTGGTCTTGTTAACCTAATGGTTATTTATGATAATATTAATTCTCCATGAAATGAGGCTTTTTTCTTTCAAATGCATGTCTGACAATCTTCTAACTTAATTCATCTCTTTTTTGTTGTTAATAATATGTCAATGGGAAAATCTCACAGAATCATAATCAAGTTTTAGGAGTGTTCAATTGGGGTAGAAAATTTAGTAATTGTTTTTCATGCATTTGTAAAGTTACGAGTTATCAATTCTTTTAAAGCCAAGTTATATAATTTATTTTCATGGCAGCGATCAGTGCACAATCATGAATGTTGCTGCATAATTTTTTCTATATACTTTTTTATTTTATTTTTGTGTTTATTACTTTATTCTTGACTAATGTGACACTACTATGTAGAACTACCTTTCTTCTTCCTAGATGAGGTGAAATTACAGAAAATATTATTTGTGCAGAGTAGTGAGTGGGATCATTTATTTAAGCAAATATCTTTTCCTCTTTTATAAACCAAATAATGAATTCAGTTGTTGAAAAATTAAGGTCACTATTTTCTTCTAAAAGTCAGTAAAAGCATCAACTTCTTTTTTAAGTAAAAATAAGCTGACATTTTTTATACTGCTAATAGGTGGAACCTTTAAGCTAGATACAACATACGCATGAAATAAACATTGTAGTAACTAAAGAGTTTAATATTATTTTAACCATTGAAATTGAATATTATTATTATTATTATCAGCTTATATAGTTTTTCATACAGGTTTCTTTCTCATGCAGGTTTCATGTGGATAAAATGTCTTCTGCTCATGTTTATGTAAGGTTGCACAAGGGTCAGACAGTTGATGACATTTCTGAAGGACTTCTTGAAGATTGTGCTCAACTTGTGAAAGCAAATTCCATTCAAGGCAACTATATTTACTTTTCTTCATTATTTTATATTTGTAAAACAAATAATGTAGGTAATTTTTTTGGGGGAACATACCACAAAAATGTAATCAAGTTTGCCAGTTGTTCCAATTAAGTAACTGAAACTTGTCCTGCGATTGTGTCCCAGTGGTTGAGACACCCTCCCTCCCTAGTGGAGGTCAAGGGTTCGACTCCCACTTGGAGCATTTTCAAAGGACATCTGGGTGATGGGTTGAATCAGGGCTTTTATCCCGGGTTCAGACCTGACAGGGGGCGAGGGTTTACGGATTCCATCCGGTTCCCGCGCATCTGGGGGGTACGGTCTCACGGAGGTCGAGGAATCGACCTTGGCTACATCGCCCGGTTTCCGGTGGCTAGCACGTGAGATCCTATGCTGTTCAAAAAAAAAAAATAAATATAAATATACTTAAATAAACTATAAATATTTAATAAATACTAAACAATCCAGGCCTCGAGCTGACCTCCATTTTGGAAAAAAAACATTCATGAGTCATAATAAAGTTGCAGAGTTCTTCCTTAAGAATTTAATAAAGTTGCAGAGTTCATCATAATTGATAAGAGCATTAATTTGTTTATTTTTAAAAATTAATAGATAATGGTAGGTACATTAAACGACCCAACCTATAACAGCTCGTAAGATAAAGAATGAAATTAATTTTTTTTTTTTTTGAAGATAAACTTCTATAAAAGCCTAAATGATATTTTTTATAACTATGTCTAACTTTTAATAGGAATGTAACAAACCGCATGATTTACGAACAATTCATGAATTCTTTGATGATAATTTTGTTAGTTGACATTCATTTGTTTATTGAATGAACAAGCATATATAAGAAATTTTGTTTATTTATTTAGACGAACGAAGAGAGCTTAAATCTGTTCATTTGTGTTTGTGAACGTTAGTAAGGGTGTGTTGGTTGGCTTGGGTCGGGTTTTGCCTCTACCCAAACCCAAATTTTTAGTTTTGGAATTTATTTTTATCTTGTTTGGGTTTTTCAAGTTTGAGTTTTCGAGTTTTGGTTTGGGTTTATTTCGGGTTTTCTACGTGGGTATAAAACAATGGAATAAATACATTATCTTGAATATTTTTATTTTTTTGCGACAATTTTCTTATTGTTTTTAATTTACAAAAAAAAAAATGGGAACGGATTTAAGATTATCTTCATTACTTGTAATGGTTTTGCGATAGGTTCTTCTACTTATTTTTAAACTTTTTACGTGGTTTTTGTGACGATTTTTTCAAATTAATAATTTAGTTTTCTTTTACTTAAAATTTATTTCTATTCTTTTCACGGACAACTCAACTTATATTTTTAATAGGCTAATATCACGTGTACTACACGTCTTGATAAAAAAATGTTAAATATTTAGTAATGAAAATTTATTACCGTTTAAACTTTTACTTTATAATTATTTTGTTTTGTTAAATATTTTTCTTTTAGAAAAAGATGTTAGTGAATAATGTTATTTATTTTTATAAAAATTTATGATAGTAATCATCTATTATAATAATCTTAATTACGTGGGTAGATATAGATATATGAATTCTTAATTGATATTATTCTTTAAAATATGAAATATGCATTTAAAATATGAAGAGATGCTAGAAAACATAAGATTAAATATGTTAGAATCATGACATGTGTCACTTAATAACATTGCTTTAATATATAGTATAGATATAGATACGTTTATGACCTTTTTGAGACAGTTTTATCAAGGTGATCATATGTGTCAATCGTTACAATTCTTGCAAGCAGATCTTCTTGTCAGTATATTAACGACGAAAAATTATTGCAGATTGACGACGGATTATCAATCTGATACTAGTTTGTCTTATCTTTTTTGAACGGTCGATACTAGTTTCTCTAGTAGTGTTTACTTATTTGCTAACTAGTTTGTGGAATATTGATGGCTTACTAAAAATATAACTCTATGAAACAAATATTCACTTTTAGTATAAAAAATATAATAATCATTTTAGATAACAATTAGGAAATTTCAGAACCACATGAATTACACCTTTGTTAGAAAGAAATATAGACGCGCATGTGAGTGAATGAAGAAAGAAAAATATAGATGCGTATAGGAAATGCAAGACTACATATATAATGAAGAAATAAAAAAAATACAATCATAGATTTTATGTTAGGGGTTGTGCTTTAAGTTCAACCATATAAAAGCAAAGGGGGCATGACAAAATCTGTAAACTTAAGCTCTCTCTCTCTCTTTCTCTCTCTAAAATGGGAAGAACTTCATGTTGTGATAAAGTAGGGTTGAGAAGAGGAAGATGGACAAGTGAAGAAGATGAAGTATTGGTTAAATACATTCAAGCCAATGGTGAAGGGTCTTGGAAAGCTTTACCTAAGAATGCAGGTATGTTTGTATCAATATTGTATGTATATAACTAATAAATATTTTACTAATAAAGAAAAAAAGAAAAGTATTTATCATTGTCTGTTTATAAATTAAATTCTAAGTTGATACAAGGATAGATAGTATGATTTCTTAAATGTATGCCACGTTAATTTTTTGGTTTGCATTTTTCAGAAAGAAAGACGCACATTACAATTATTTTGAACTTATTATACAAAAATCATGACTAAAATAACTTAAATAATATTATAAGCATAGTTATGATGATATATTACAAACTACAGTCAAACTCAAGCTTACAATGTTATTCATGAAACATCAAACAAGCTCATGTTTTAGACATATAACCGGCCACAAGGGTCCGAGGATCCATTGACCCTTAGGCCGGTAAAAGTTCATTTGTTATGGATATATAACATATATATGCTTTTTTGTTTTTAGTTTGACCCTTCCAAATATTGTTAGTAGAGACAAGTATTAAGAATGTGAGGTGAAAGAGAAAAGTAAGCCCGGGTTGATCGGATTTGTTCAGCCAAAGACGGTGGAGTAAATCTACTCCAGAAGGGTTGTATGAAATATAAGAATAAATGTATAAGATAAGCTCGTTTTAATATATAATTTATGATTTAAAACTTATAAGGACTATGGTTATTCTGACATATGTTAGTGTCATAACCTACACCAACACATACGGCAACCTCCCACATCGTCCGTGCACAAGATAGAATCTTGATTCATAAGTAAAATGTCATGTCTCTTGCATCACCGACGCATTTTGGGCTTAGATGACCGTATAACATAAAAAAACTCCACAGTTAAGCGAGCTCAAGTGGAGTAGTACCAGGATGGGTGACCCCTGGGAAGTTTTCACCGGGCAACCAAAAACAAATCAATAGCTCCTGTCGGGGCAAAGCGGACACTATTGATGATTACGAGGACCGCAGTGTTACAGGGTGGTGTCAGAGTCACTCCTGTGCTCTTCGGGATGTGCGGCAGTACCTCATCGAGGACAATGATCTCTAGGGGGTGAGTGTAGCACCTATTGAAACCTCTCACATCATGTACACGTTGGGGCAATACATGGGGGTGATTGCAACATCTATGGCAATCTCACACATCGTCCGTGAACATGAGAAATTCTTGTTTCATAAATAATGTCATGCCTCTTAAATCACCGACGCGTTTTGGGCTTAGATGACTGTGGACCATAAAAAACTTCATAGTTAAGCGTGCTCAGGTAGAAGTAGTACCAGGATGGGTGACCCCCTAGAAAGTTTTCACCAGGTAACCAAACACAAATCCATAAACCCCGACAGGTAGGCCTGTAAACGAACCGAACAGTTCATGAACTGTTCGTGAAATGTTCGACGGGAAATTTGTTTATGTTCGTTTATTTATTAAACGAACGAACACGAACAAAAAAATTGTGTTCGTTTAATTAAACGAACGAACATG
>WOUH02000039.1:2053670-2064752 GCA_009936405.2 Stevia rebaudiana
AAGTTTCATTAACGCCTAATTCATGTCGAGTAGACCTTGTTGTTGTGAGAATTCTTAATTCATGAGTTGTAGGGAGGTATTTATGTCACCACAAACAGAGACTAAAGCAAGTGTTGGATTCAAAGCTGGTATAAAAGAGTTTACCTATTGAATCTGCTAATCAACTTCTGGTTTAATGTCATATTGCAAGTAGTGTTTGGGACTAGATCTTTTATTGGTTTAAGGTCCCAAAGGAATTAATCATTTCTATCTTTGATATCATTCGCGTCTATGAATCGTGGTTGTACCCGAAAGCTTACAAGAAGCTGTTACATGCCATTTTTCTAACCACTATTTGTTGCATTTGGAAAGCTATGAATGAGAGAACCTCCGAATCCCTGGAAGTATCCAAAATTGGGGGCCATGTCAAATGTATGTCATTTTAATGAAAAAAAATATAGGGGCCAACTTGTCGAGTTAGATTTGTCGGCTGTTAAAAAATAAAATTCAATGTTTTATAAAGTTATCATCTACTTTTCTAAAAATTATCTTACATTCCTCGTATCTACCTAGTATCTATAATTAATCAAGGATTTCATTTAGATAATATATTTTTTTATTTTTATTCTTTTACTATTGTTCTTTCTCTATCATAGGTTAACCCTTGGGGAATGAATATCTTTCCTTAAAAAAACAGAATGAAGATTGAGACAAGGCTAGTGAGTTGACACCAGAATTACTATAACTATCAAAAAAACAATAGGAGATAACTATTAGAAAATTCCAGTGAATACTCTAAGGGCCCGTTTGGTTGGACGGAACTGAATGGACTTTGAGGGATTTTGAATTTGAATTCCATAACTTGTTGTGTTTGGTTGGCAATGAGAAGAAATTGGAATTGAAATGAATTCCAACAAAATCCACACTTGATGTAATTCAAAATTCTTTCCATGCTTAAAAAGATTTAGGAAGATTTAATGTGAATGTTCAATGCACTCACCACCCCCCCTTCCCAATTGCCGCACCGATTAACACCGCCACCAACCGCTTCCTCCGCCGGTGCCTCCACCCCCGCCTTGGCGGCACCGGCTGCCACCGCCACCGCCACCTTCGGCCACCACCTCCCACCGCCTCCTGCCACCTCCCACCGCCACTTTCTGCCGCCGCCAACTACCACCTGCCGCCGCCGCCGACCGCCACATGTCACCACCTGCCCGCTGCCGGTCGCCACCACTTTCTGCTGCCACCTGCCACCACCACTCGTCACGACCATTAAGTTACAATTCACCAATAAATTGATCACTTTCCAATTCCATAACAAACACAACCAAACACATTTTGTATTTTGAAAGGAATCGTATAAATTTCAATTCAAATTCAATTTCCAATTACAATTCCAATTCAATTTCCAATAAGTTTCACAAACCAAACGGACCCTAACTATTAAAATAAATAATTTGAGATTAGATTAATCTACACTTATTCTTCAAAACCACGTTTTAAACAGAGTTATTATTATTATTATATTATTAAAAACAAACGTAAAAGTAGCTACCTGAATATCGGAGTCAAAATACACTTACCTGAAAGGCTGAAACGACGATAATCGTCCAACAAATTGCAATTTTGTCGCCGAATTATTTAAAAAATTAAAAGTTTAAGGAGCGTTTTGCAATTTTGTCATAAAGTCTTCGGTATTAGAAGCTGGCCTTTGGACTTCAGGTTTCTATTTCCCATGTGATGAAAGACAACAAAAGGTAAATAAAAAAATAAAAAAATTAGAGAATGAAAGAAAGGGGTTTATTTGAATATCTAGTCGACCGTTTCCACTTGACAACAAGTGTGTTCTTGCTCCTTCAACTTTCATAATCAGATGCCTCTGTGAGTTTCTTTTTCCCTTCTAATTTCTAAAATTAAATATTTTTGTATCAGATTGTTATCTCCTTTTGATATTTGTACTACCGAATGCAGTATTCAATAGCAAATTTCTCAAGAATCTTAAATTTCTTCGAGTTTACCCTCTTTGAGACCGACCCGATTTCTGCTCATTTAGTTTCTGAAATTTCAATCTTTTGATGTTGATTTGTTTTCTTATTGAACTGTTTCTATCATGAATCGCAAATTTGTCAAGAAATTCTATTTTGTGGCGTGTTTGAAGTGTATCAGGGTTTTATTTGTTTCATAATTTGTCACAATCTTAAGTGTAAGAGTCTGAAACTAATGATGATTTGTGACAGAAGGTATAATCATTCAGAGCTGGCAGCAAGCAGGATTCAAAGTTTGCAACAAGCCTCTCAGAAATGGACAATGATATGAGCAACGCAGTTTCTTCATCTGATGGACTCATCCCTAAGAAAACCCTAGATTTACATGGGTATATATGTCCTATACGGAATTCATATTATTATTTACTTTAAACTTATAATAATTTGTTTATTTATAGGCGGACCACCGGCCCTGCAAGGCGTTCCACAAAGGGGCAATGGACAGTGGAAGAGGTATACCTTTTTGTTGCATGTCACGTTTTAACATAAATTAATTTCTGTTAAATTCTTTTGTGCCAAAACATATTTCTTTATGCTAAGTAGGACTACAGTAGGTCTGTTATTACGCTTGTTGGCGTATAAAAATAAAAGGGATTAAAGCTTGCTTTGCTGGCATATGTTTGTTGTTACACTTGATGCAAATCGCATATATGTTACTGGTCTGTCTTTATAAACAAGAATATAGATTATATTGGCTCCTGATATTTTTATTATAACCATGGATAATTACTCAAAAACCCCAAATACAACAACTTGCATACATGAACCGTTAAATTGGTTATGTCTTTATAGATGTAACCCAACTTGTTTAACAAGAAACAATATATAAAACCCTAATAGCCCAACTGACTTGTTTTGACTACTGGCCGGGTCGCTGACTTTCGGACCCCTTAATATGTCTCACCAACATCTCGTTGTCTCTTTGCATTGCAGCCATAAATATGTTTTCATTGGTATGTAAATTTCTAACTGCATCTATTTTTTTTATTTTTAATCTGATGAAACATTTCTCTGTTATAGGATGATATGCTGCGTAAAGCTGTTCAGCGGTTTAAAGGCAAAAATTGGAAAAAAATTGGTATCTTTTTTCATTAAAAATGTTTATGTTTATAGTCATGAGTTTACAGGATTTATAATATCTAGATTTAGCATTAAGCATCTACATTTGGCCATTTGCTTTGCTTATTTCTTTCTTTTTTTTATTGATTTCTAGCATGTCTATTTAGGTTAAATTGACTCTATTGTAGGGAAAGTTGATCTCTGTTAGAATGTAAACATATATATTCATATATGACAAAGATTTATATACATTTAAGAAATTAATAAAACACAATATTATTGTTTGTTCAGCTGAATGTTTTAAAGACCGAACTGATGTTCAATGCTTACATCGGTGGCAAAAAGTTTTAAATCCAGAACTTGTTAAAGGGCCTTGGACAAAAGAGGTGATTCATAATGTTTTCCGCATTCAATTTTTTGTTTCTAAATCATCTGTTTTATTCTTAACAATTGCTCATTATTTGCATCTTTTGTTACATACTCAGGAAGATGAAGAACTCATTCAACTAGTAAAGGAATGTGGGCCCAAAAAATGGTCAACCATTGCACAACGTTTGACTGGTCGTATTGGTAAGCAATGTCGTGAGAGGTAAGATATTGGTCCATTTTGTTTTTTTTATATAATTATTGTATTAAACTAAATCAAAAAGACCAATAGTAATTATCACCATCTATTTTTCTTTGCCAAATTTGATGTATGATGTTCTATACATTTGATAATACTTTAGGTGGCTTGATTGGCACAAATTGTCCTTTCATGTTTTAGCTAAGTTATAACTTCTATCTGGTTAACAGTTTGTATGAAATCAAAATGATTATATATTATTATAGTTTTTGTTCACTATTGAATATCTTTTTTTTTTTTTGTTTAGACCATATAAGACGTAAACCTGTAATTTTCTTCTGACCTACCAAATCATCTCTCTTTCTTCTCTTTGCAATCAACAAAAAAATTATATTTTAACATTCTTTTTAGCCAAATTTTAGTGTTTAGATCTTACTTTAATTTTTTTCAACAAAATTGAACTTAATTCTATAATAGTGAGTTATCAACTTCATCAACCCGTATAATTGACATAGACTCCATTTATTTAGTTAGTAGTTATATTAGTTCGTAAATTGCTAAACATTTTACCAATTATAAATATTATTATTATTATTATTATTATTATTATTGTTATTATTATTATTATTATTATTATTATTATTATTATTATTATTATTATTCAGGTGGCATAACCATCTTAATCCTGCAATAAACAAAAAGGCATGGACTCAAGAAGAGGAATTAAGGTTGATTCAGGCTCACAAAATTTATGGAAATAAATGGGCTGAGCTCACTAAATTCTTACCTGGCAGGTATCATTTTTATTTTCAAATAATTATATAATATTATTTCATTTTAATTTGTTGATAATTTGGTTATGCATGTCAGGACTGACAATGCAATAAAAAATCATTGGAATAGTTGCGTTAAAAGGAAATTAGACGCGTATATTGCATCAGGCCTGCTTTCACAAACCCTTCCTGATTCATTAGAGGGTTCAAATTTGGTTAAATGTTCACAGTCCACAATTGTTGTAGATCAAGAAAGTGAACCCCCTGCTGACCTGTCAAGACCTGAAGCAGCTCAAAGTTTAAATCTTGAAAACGGTAATAACATAATAGAACACAATAACAATGAGATTGATCAAGATAAAAATCAAGACCATCTTTCGTCAAATGATTTGTGTTCAGAATTTATCAACAGTATTGATGTTGATCAAGATCATGAAACTGTAACACATCATCCAACACAGAGTTCGTTAGAGTTAAATGAGTACATAAATTTCCCAGATTCTGAATCATATTATTGTTCAGAAACAACATTACAAATTCCATTAGAAGGCGAACCACTTCAGGAAGGAATCCCTGTTATTTTCAACAACGATAATGGTACTCAAATTCATACATCAGTTAATGAAAGCATGCAAATTCAACATCAATATCATCATGATCATCAACAGGTGGAAACGGTTGATGGTTTGTCTTACGAGCCTCCATGTTTGGACATACCGTTTTTGAGCTGTGATTTAATACAAACTTGTGATGATTATAGTCCACTTGGCATACGCCAGCTCATCAACAATAATAGTGTTACAAGTCTATGGGATTTGTCGCCATTGTCCATGTTTAAGAAGAGACACCGTGAATTGCTATCGCCTTTGTCATCCTTTGACAAACAATCTGAAAAAAAGCAACAACATATCTCCTCCAACTGTTTATCTATTTCTGAAGATAAAGAAAATTTGAACCCATCTGATGAAACCCTAAAAGTATGTGCAAAATTCTTTACTTTTAACAGTTTTGTCATAAATTTCATTTCTGTATTAGGCTTGGTAACATTAGGAGTGTTAAACAGGTCGTGCTCGCGGGTTGGCAAGGCTAACCAAACACGGAAATTTGACGCGAACCTATAAATCGTGTCAGACATGTGAACATGAACATAACACGAATATTGTTCGCGGGTTGATGCAAACACGACCCGTTTGACCCAAGTTTTTATTTTTCAGGATATTAACTTTATTACAAAAAAATACTAATGTGTATAAAAATACGACATTTTTAAACATAAAATTTTATTTCAATTTTTGAAGGTTAAAATTTTAGCATTAAGTACCCAAATTAATATTTATGACATTCAACACATTTATGAAATACAAAATTGAATAATTAGGTTAAACAAGTCAACCTACAAACTTTTCGGGTTGACATGAACATGACCAGGCCCGTTTAGATAAATGGGCTTGTGGGTTTAACCCAAACCTGCGAATTTCGCTTGAGGTTCGTGTCATGTCAGAAATTCGCTCCCCTAAGTAACATCAGATCTTTACAAATATAAAAAAAATTAACTACAATGGTTTTATCTTTATGTTTTTGTTTAACATTTCAGAAGTAAAATTTGATTTCTTATTATTTGTGCTTAAAAAGTGTTAACAAGTAACTTCTAAGTAACTCAATTCTTACATAGAAATAAAGTGATTTTTACTGAAGAAGATTTGTTACCTGTGATTATTTTTGTTTTTTTAAATTTTAAAGCCTGCTCTGTTGCTGTTAACAGTTTCAACAGCCACTTCTGGAACATGATATACAACTACCATTTTTTTCTCCCGATAAGGTGGCAGTGAAATCAGATACGCAATCACATGATGAGAACGCGTGCCAGTTTATTGTCACTCCACATAAAAGTAATAATCTTTCAGGGATAGAAAACAATGCTGGAATACAATCTTCTTCATATGAAAATATTGCTGATAATCCTGCATTGGGAATGTATGATGTTTTTACCTCTCTTAATTTAATTCTCAGTAATTAATAAAGAGTTTTAAATTAATGACAGTTGGATTTTAATTTTTTATTTTTGTAGGTTTGCGGAAACTCCCTTTAGAAATTGTTTGGAATCACCTTGGTCCTCTTTTGTGCCTGGTCCAGTACTTGATACAGACATAACAATTGAGGTAGGTAACAAATAAAAAGTTAGTTTTTTACTTTCATTTTCATTATTATTTAATAATACGGACAAGAGTTAAATACACAGATGGTCTCTGTAGTTTGGGTACTAAAGGTTTAAAGTAACAAATTTGGCTTTTATGCTATCAAATTTGTAACAAGTTTGGGTATTAAGGTTAATTTCCGTTAAATTAGAGTGAAATGACCAAAACACCCTTTGACTTTTACTTAAAAAAAAGTCAAAGGTTATTTTGTTCATTTCACTCTAATTTAAAAATAAAAAAAGATTAACTAAAGTTAGCCTTAATACCCATCTTGTTACAAAACTAAAGGCATAAAACTCAAACCTGTTATTTTCTGTAAACCACTGTGACCATCTATGTAATTAACTATAACTATAATAACAATAATAATTTGTGTCTTTGTAGGATATCTGTTACTTTACAAGTCCAGGTGAAAGAAGCCTTGATGCTCTTGGGTTAATGAAACATTTAAATGAATACACTGCTTCGGCGTATGCCAATGCACGCGAGGTTTTAGGAGATGAAACTCCTGATTCTATACTTAAAAAAAGATTCACCGAAAAAGAACTGGAATTAAATACCTTGGTATGTTCTGTCCATCTTTTATTCTCTGCTCACAAATTTAATAGATAAAAAGCATAAATTAAAAGAGACTACAGAGAAAATTTTTTTTTTTTTTGAGTTAATTACATATAAGGTCTTGTGGGTTGGACAAAGTAACAACTTTGGTGCTAGAGTTTAAATGTAACAATTTTGAGGTTTGTGATTTCAGTTTTGTAACGAGTTTAGGTATTAGGGTTTACTAACTTCCGTTAACTTTTATGTTAAAGTAGAGTGAAATGACCGAAATACACAAAGGATATTTTCGTCTTTCACCCTAGTTTATGTTACGTACCCGGTATGGGTGGATGACCCGATAAGCTTGAATCATGTGGGAATTAGTGTTACGGTTTGCATTCTTCGATTAGTATTCCCACGTAGGGTTGATTGTTTAGTTTTCCTATTTTCTAGCCAGATGTGATTTGAATAATGAGATTGTGGGATGCCATGATCTCACTTATTTAGTTATGTTATTTCCTTTCTATGTTTGTAATCCCTTTATAAGGGTTTTGTTACATTTTGAATGAATGCAGAATAGAATTACGAAGTCTTTTCTTTACTAAATATTCTTTCAAGTTCTTCATCCCATATTCTTTGCTTTCAATTCGTGTGGTACTTAACATAAAAGTTAAGGGAAGTTAGTCTTAATACCCAAAGTAGTTTAAGCACAAACCTAATACTTGTTACTTTTTTGGCTTAGTACCCAAATCATATGTACCGTCTTTGTAATTAACTCAAATCGTATTCTTGTGTTTTCTTGAGTTGGATTGACAGAAAAAAGTGACAAGTTTAATAACCATACCATTGTTGTGCAGAGTGAGAGACGCGTGTTGGACTTCAGTGAATGTGGGAGTCCCAAGAAAGTAACACTCCACTCAAGTGACATTAGAACCTTTTCAAGCCCGTCTTCCAACTTGTTGAAAGGGTTTAGGTAGACTATGTTGTGGCGCGTACAACTTTTGATCCGTTGATATTGTTATTACATGCTCAAATTTCGCCTCTACTTCTGATTGTTAACGTATGGATTTAGTTCTTTATATATCTCCCCTAATCATTTTTTATTTCCATTATACTAAACTCATATATGTTTGTTTGTAATGCATATGTATATTTTATCTCTTTATATAGTCGGCTGGTGATTTTATGATTCTTGTGGTCTTTATCTTCCCGTTTTTTGGACAATAAAAAAACATGTGTTGCTTTTGAGAATATGTAATAACACCACAAATGAAGAGGTAAACTTCCAAAGAATACTCTTCGAAATCATCAGTAGGCGAGATTATGCAGATTTTAATTATTATGGTATTGGTAGAGTTCTTGAGATGGTTTTGAAACACACATGACATCATTGGTTCCCTCATAGAATACAAAAACCAAAGAGACTATATTTTAGTATTATACAATATTTACAAAGAAATTTTTTTTACAAATATCAGTATTTTTATTTTGCTCATTTATTTTTTAAATTTGATAAATTGCAGTTTTTAGATTATAGGTTTTATTTAAAGTAAATGTCAAAACATTATTTTTTAAGTTTTAAATTTTTTTGGTTTCACCTAACCCGGGTTTGAGTGTTGGGTTTAATTCTTTGGTACGGGCTAGTCTATCACAAGTCGGTGACAAAAACATAAATTGAATTCAAGTAGAAGATCGCCAACCAAGGGAGTCCGAGAATCTTGCTTACAACAAAAAAGAAAACACTTGATCGGGGTAATACTCGCAACGGGTTCAAGAGGCTATTGGCGATCAAAGAAAGGCAACAGTAGGAGTTCATGTTTTTGTTAGTAGGATTTGTGAATGTATGAAAGATTCTGGAAACAAGGGGTGTGCAAAAAATCGAATTAACCGATCCATAACCGCTATAACCGAAAAAACCAAACCACTAAAACAGAACCGTAATAAAAACCGATGGTTTGGTTAATTTTCTTTATAACCAAAATTAGCGGATTGGTTTTGGTTATCCATGTTTCCACAACTGCCATAACCGAACCGAACCGATGCAACTATATATAACTACACGAGGAAGCAAGAATGTAGATAGATATCATAACTTAGGCTTAAATGTCCACCAAAGCTATTTTCATTTGTCGTATTTTCGATATTTCACCATGTTGAACTTTTGTTTAATTTATGAATTAGATTTTATCGTTTTGGTTAATACTTTGATGGGTTGGCCGCTTTCAGTCCCACCTTCAAACTTGTCCCCCAACAGTCCCTACTTTCGACATATTTTTTTACACCAGACCCCCGTCAAATATACACTAACGTCGTTAAGTCTTACAGAACTTTGACTGCTGTTTTCACCCACTTAAACTCCGAATCACGGGTTGGTCAAGAAGAGAAAGTTGTAGAGCTCATCAAGAGGAGTCGATTAGTATTATTATCTCAACTTGGCCGAAATTTTGACCAGAACCACCGCCGGACCACCATGTCTCCACCGCCAGACCACCGTGTCTTGCCGGAATCTTAACAGCGTTAGCGTATATTTGACGGGGGTCTAGTTTAGGAAAATATGTTGAAAGTATGGATTGTTGGAGGACAAGTTTGAACGTGGGACTGGCAGCGGCCAACCTATCAAAGTATGGATTATTAAAATCCAATTTTCCTTTAATTTATGGATATCGCTTTGTTAATTGATACTTTGATATTATTCTTATTGAATATATACTTATTTAGTAGTTAACCGATCCAAATCAACCCACTATAACTGTTGTAACCGATTAACCGAAACCACCATAACCGATTTGTTATGGTTATCAAATTTAATTAACCGCCATGGTGGTTAAAGTTACGGTTTGGGGTCAAACCGAATCAAACCGAATCACGCACACCCCTACTGGAAACCTTAATTGAGCAAGAGGAGCTACACGTTAGAGAAGTCTGGTTCATAAGCATGAGGTATTGTTTTTATTAATTATTCACAAATGTCCTGCTAGTTTTAAATTCACAAAGGAGTGGAAGTGGAAGAAATAATTGCTAATTTTTGTTTTATTTATCTCATTGGTTGGAATTTGCTATTCGGTTGTAAAAATTGGGGGTATGTTTGGTATGAGGTAATGAAATGGACGACGGAATGGAATGGACAAGGGAATGAAATGGATCATTACCATTCCATTGTCATGTTTGGTTAACAGTGGTCATGAATTGAATCATTACTTTATGTTGTTTGGTAGAAAGAAAAAGATGAAAGAATGAAATACAATTTGGGTCGCGTCAATGTGACACCGTCAATTTCCACGTCAGCCCTAGACGTACACGGTACGTACATCCATACGTATAATATTAAATACGTGAACTATGATCTCGTATGCTTATACATTTAAACGTATTGCTATCTTTAAACTATGATATCTAAATTACAATCGTTGAACTAATATCTTTAAACTACTATCTATTATTTTAAAACCTTTATCTATGAACTACGCTTTTGAACTATGATCTAAGAACTATGGTTTCGAACTACGAACTATTATTTTGAACTACAATAATTGATAAACCTCTCGATCCACAAACTATTCGAACAAACAAATGATCATTTGAACAACAAATCTATTCGAACAAACAAATGGTTATTTGAATAACAAGTCATTCGAAGAAGCAAAACACCATTTGAACACTTAACCTATTCGAACAAGCAAATCATCATTTAAATAACAAGTCATTCGAAGAAGCAAAACTCCATTTGAACACCATTTCCAATTGTACAACCAATTTGCTCATTCGAATAACAAGTGTATACATGGAACAATATGCTTATTCGAACAACAAGTGTATATTTAGAACCATTTACTTCATTCGAACAACAAGAATATATATTTGAAACAAGTACATCATTCGAACAGCAAACATATCTTCATTCGAACAGCAAATAATCTTTTCAATGGTAT
>WOUH02000039.1:2064852-2079383 GCA_009936405.2 Stevia rebaudiana
TAGTGGCTGCCTTTTTGGCTGCAACTTGAGCGGGTCAACAAGGTTTTAAACAAATTAAGAGTGACTTAAAATGGCTGTTAAAATTATAATGTTTTAATATATAAACATTTTGTCTAGTTACTAATGAAAACTAGAAGCAAATAGTGTCAAGGGTAAATCTGGAATAAGGAGAAAAGATGTAAATTGAAAATTTGGGGTTGTAATAAGGCCAAACCTTGTGAGTGAATGAGAAAGAAAGAGATAATGATAAAGGTGTGAAAAAGTATTATTTAATTGGAAAAAGTACAAATGGGGATGAGGAAGCTAGTGTGAATGCTCCCACTTTGCATGGCAAAAGGGAACTACCAATCTACCATGAAGTCATGAATACTGAATAGTGTTTATTATTATTAAGGGTAAGATAGTACTTCTATTTAATTCAACTAATTCTACAAAGGGGGTACCGTGCTTATCACATAAAGTTGTTGCCTTGAACAGAAAAGACAATACTTAGTTACCCTTATAAAACAATGAAATTCAAGAAGGAATCATTCAAAAAATTTCAATACAAAACTTACCCCATTTTCACAAACCAACGGTAACGTTAAAATTTATTATGGCTGATAGCAAAAATGATTTTAATTAAGTTCGTTTATCCAAACATCACAAATTCATTCTGCAAACAATATAGCAAACACATATGAATCCGTTGTTGAGGGATGTAACGGGTCATTATGAGTTGTGTATCTTCTTAGGATGTCAACGTGTCGCATTGAAAGATTTTGGGTTAGTGGCTTAAATATTTTACCCAAACATGACAGGTATATTTTTTTGTGTCAAATACATCAGACCTAACCGGAATACACTTAAAACCATGTCGTGTCCGTGTTGACCATAATAATTTTCTTTTGCGTATTTAAGTAACACATAGGATGACTTAGTAAGAAATTTAGCAACCAATGACTCTCATATAACTTTTTTAATTGGTTTCTATTTAATTATATCGAGCATGTTTCTTGTATCTTATTCCCAACCAACCAACTTAGTTTGGTTCGTGGAATTACAGAAATTGATAATATTCTATATCAAAATGTGTTTGGTATGAATTCAAATTCGAAAAAATTCCACCAACCCAAGGAAATTTACAATCTTTCAATACATGGATTTTCTCCAAACATTACCAAAATACCCCCTTTATTTTCTCCATCATCTTGGTTCTTATTCCGTCCATCAACAACTAAAATTACACATTTTATTTGTCACCAACATGAAAATGTTAAGCCTTATCCAACACAACACGTTAATACCATTAGACCAAAAGCCTTTTGGTTTTGCATCATCAATTAACAAATGAAAGAACCATCTTCGCCATCCCTTGACCATCACAAAATTAAAGAACCCAAATGACTAGAAGCTTAAAAAATAGAATAATGGTTCCTTAAACACTATGGTTCAGTTCAGAGGTTCATTAAAATTGGCAAACATAAAAGTCAAAATTCAAATCAATATGGCACAAAATGTTATTTACCATCATCATTTATCCAAGATCAAACACAAAACAGCAGCAATCAAAGCAGGGTAATAAGAATGAATATAAGAAGAGCTGCAATAAACGAGTACTTAACAGCAGCAATCAATATCGCAAACGATATTACAAACAGTTGCCACAATACCTGTACACTTGCCCACGCCAAAACGCCCGTTAACCCGACTGCCACCACATTATCCGGATCCGGGTCGAACAGTAGCTCGGTCCACCTCAAATTGAATCTCGGCCGTTCATCTCCTACTTTATTCTTCTTCAGATTATCATCTTCTTCATTTCCGTTCTGTTTTTCGCTCAAATCTTCTTTATCTTCTGAAAATGACGCTTTGAATCCTCTAGGGTTTTTTCTATTTGACTCTAAAGATGATAAATTGTGGGTTTTGATCGACCGGAACAATGTTTCTTGTTTCCGAATAGGATTCGTGATCGGAATTGATGCAACAGGAAGGGTGTTAGTGAAGGTAATGAACCCTAACATTTTGCCTCCTGACTTTCCCCAATTTCATAGGAACCATAAATTTAGGAATTGTTAATTTCAATAGCTCCCCCTTATACTTTGTTCCATGAAATGAAAATAAAAATTGTTTGTCTTTCTTAAGTTTTATTTAACGAAAGAAAAAAAATGAAAATAAAATATTAAAAGAAAGAAAAATAATAGAATACTACACAAAATTCTTTTAAGTTGTAGACAACGTCAATAAATACCACCACCAAAGGATGACCATAGTAATGGACTAAGGGTCCTCCTCTGTTTGTGTACATGAAATAAATTTCTTATTTGGTATAATTAAAATCAGTAACATATGATGATGGATTTTGAACTGCTAAAACAGACTACGATAGCATAGCAAAAGACCGCAATTGTGAAACAAAAAATTCCATAAACAACATGAATAAAAGTCATATTAATGTGAAATATAGTACACTTCAGATGAATTTTGCTCATCTTCACTATTATATTATGGTTGCGGAAGTATAGGTTGGTCGACTGGAGTGTAACGAGTACTCGGGTTTGTTGGCAGGAGTACTCGGAGAGTACTCACCGAGTATTCAAAAAAGTACTTTGGACCTGGAAAAAAATGCTCTCTGTACACACCTATCAAGTGACAATTTTGTATATGAGAATCTTTTTATTTAATCTACTACACTCCCCTTGACCCGACCATTATTTATTGATACAACATAAAGTTACATTAATAATTCAGGGAAAAAAAAATCACACATAAATGTGGAGTATAGAGGTAGGGTTTCATTTGAAAGGAGTAGGGACCATCGAGTTAACCCACCAATATGTTGTGTAGGTTTGAAAAACTTTTGACTAACACTTCGGTAACTTCCAATAAGTCATATGACCGCAACTTCCATTGTAGTGTAATGTTAGGAGGCTTGGGTTCTCTACATGAGACCTAGGTTCAATTTTCATTTCCAACACCTTGGAGGAGGCAGGTGGCTTAATGAAGGATGACAGAGATCTTTATGATCTCCTGTTCGATCCATAGGGCATTCGGGTTTTACCACCGGTGGAAATTCAGAACAGGTAGTTTTTCCCGAAACTGGAGATAACTTGGTGCGCTTAAGAGTTCCGTACGGCTAGATTTGTTAGTTGGCGGTGGTCTTTTGTCGTTAGATCACACCGTATGAAGTATCTAAACAATTCAATGTTTGTTGGCTACTATAAAAAAGTCATATGACCACATGACCAGTTACATTTTAAAATAATTTTATGAGTTTGATACTTCACTTGAATACTTGTCTCTTTGTGGGAAAATGGTAACTCTCGGTTCATTTGACCGACTTGAACATGTTTTATTTTCTGGAGAATTATATATATCCCCTTATTTTAAAACCTAATTACATACATACTCAACCCAAAACTTAAATTACATATCTCCTTATTTTTTGTTATAGCAAAAAAACTTAAATTACATATATCCCCCTCAAAATAGGTATATTTGTGAGTTTTTTTATGTTTTTAAGAGGATATATGTAATTAAAATTTTATGTTGGGTATATACGTAATTAATAAAGTTTATAAGAGGATATATGTAATTGCCCCTTCATTTTTGAGAGAATTACATACATCTCTTTATTTCGAAACCTAATTACATATATACTCAACCCAAAACTTAAATTAGGTATCCCCTTATTTTTTGTGTGACTTCCTAAGTTTGACCTATTCCTATTCGAATAAATGGCTTAATTTGTTGCCTTTTTTCTCTTTATGGGTGTTTTATTTTATTGGGTTGGACCGACCATTATTATTAATATAAAATAAATAAACAAATCAGCTTTTTTTTACATATGTATATGGAATATCGAGCAGAGGTTCTTTCAGAACGGGTTAGGTTAAGTTTACCCACCAACATGTATTGATTTGAAATATATTGAATACATCTTGGCCTAATTTTTAACTCATTCGATCATATCTAGTTTTTTTTTTTTTTGAGTTTGATACATTGAAGCTTGTGTGTTAATAAGAAAGATAAGTTTGGATAAGTTAGTTTCTGAGTATGATTTATTCAATGACTACTCTTCTAAGAAATTAAGTAATTAAAGAAAAAAATCATGAAATTGAAGAACAATAGCACTGGCATTGTAAAATGTCCTGCAAACATCTGTTCCACTGGTACCATAGTCACAGAATCCTTATCGACATAAAACAATCAAAGACGGATCATCGGTGCGTTTAATCACGTGATGCTATGGTCGCCGGAGCAACTCTTTGTGTTGTTCTTTCTCGAATCTCAATCTGAACCCTTTTTTTACGATCTTTATTCCGAACTTTTAGGTGAGAAGAGGGTGGGAGATTTCTAACTTCTAAAGTTTGGGGGTTAATGTGACTTTTAATAATGGTACTCTAAAAGATGATTTTTAATGTACATCCATTTATCGAAAATCAACAGAACATAAAAGACCCAAAATATAATTACTTTATATTTTAATAAACTTGTAATTATCTCAATGGTATCAAAGTGTTACTAGCACAATGCTGTGAAGGGTCTATGTCCCATTGAAAACAAAATAATGTAGTGTGGTGTGTGTTTACTATTAAAAAAACAAATATTTATACGCACAATGAATAGTATCACGCAGTCATCTTTTAAACTTGCGTGCGGACGTGCGGTGCTCTTTGTTGTCAAAGGACCAGCCAAACTGTCTCACTTATGATTAGGTTAACTGGTTTCGTCATGCCTTGGACTCATTGGAGGGTGGCCACAACCCTCCACGGTGTTACTATGGTTGTGCAAACACCCAATCGTAAGACCGGCCTCTTCCTTTAAATTGAGACTCACTCCCACTTAGACCAATATGAGAAGTCAGCAAACCTAAGCGATCAAGCCAAAACAAACAAATACGATCATCGAACATTTGGCCTGTGATAATACGCTATCTTTTACTGAATGTTTTATGCTTTTAGAAATACAACAAACAAACTTGATTTTTTTTTCTACTAACCACCATCGATCATCTGATTTCAGCGAGTCTAATACTGAACAGTGAAATGCGCAAGAGAATTCGTATATCCTTAATATCCACTTCCTATATGAACCCATGTCCTGCTTAACTTCACTTCACCATCAAACCATTCAATTCGAAAACAAACTTTGAATTTTCTCTAATAATTAACCACCATCGATCATCTTCTTAATCAGTAGTCTTCATTCACCACCCTCTTCTATATTTGACCACCATGAATCCACCGGCCAGTTGCTCGAACCACACCCAACGGAATATTGTCCGGTCTGGTCAAGTCGAAAACATTGCCTCGCCGTGATTACGTCACCTTCTTGGCCGGCCATGGTGACTACTGGGAAGATGTGGTGGCTCTAGCCAAGGGTCCGCGCAAGGCGAAGTCGGTTTACCCTCTGGCAAGGCCGGTCCGGAAGGGAGGGCAAGGTGGGGCACCGCCCAGGGCCCTGTTTTTCTAGAGGCCCAAATTTCTCAAATTTTGTTTGTATATAATATTTTTTATACATAAAAACATATAACTTCAAGTCACTAGAAAGTTCCAAAGTTTGAATTAAACATATTTTGATCAATTAAGCACATTAAAATTCGATTCAAGTAAACCTAATCTTTGTTAAACACTTAAAACCAAACAAGATTATACTCATTACCTCAATAAGCACATACCGCTAAACACTCGAGTCCTACCTAAAAAATTGTTGACTTCTTTATTTATGGGCCTAATTTTTTGTCCTTGCCCCGGGCTCCATAATATATTAAAGTTCTCAGGACCGACCGTGCCCCCTGGTTGTAGCAATGCTTCCCGATGTTCTGATGGACCACTGACAAAAACTACTCGCACAAGGGTGAGTCATCCGGGAGATCGAACCGTTGTACCCGCCGGAAAACCAGACTCAGTTTGCAATGGCTTATTATGTTATTACTTACTCCGAGCTTCGTATTTGGGAGGTAACGTACGTATAATATAATTTAATTTTCTTTTTCTTGAGAAATAAGAAAATAATTATTTCCTTTTGAAAGATATGTATAGTTATCTTGTTTGCATGCATGACAATATACCCTGGGTAAATTCATTCAGTCTTTTTCATTTTAATAATTTAATAAAAACAAAGAATAGAAATCTATTGATTAATATTGTTTATGAACATGTATCAAATAATTCTTACCATGTATAAAAATCTAAAAAAATAGTTTAATAGTTATTTGTGTACCACACTTATTAACAAATAAAATAACTCAGCTCGATCATAGATTAAAATTTAAACTAAATGAATCATATTTTTTATATACTATTAAAAGAGTTTGATTTTAGGAAATAATAATCGATGATGTAGAGAATATTACAGAAAATGGAAAACGATTTGAAAAATCCTTGGATAAATTGAAAGTCGTTAAAGACTTTTAGATCAAACGAATTTGATGATTTAATTCAAATTCCTTGATTGGATAAACCCAATTGAAAATGAAGAACAAGTGTGTGATTTTTGTGTGACAATTTCGAACCAGAATGATGTTGTCGATGACCAGAATATGATGATATTCAAAATCGCAAGAAACTGTCCTAGGGCAGTTACAAGTTCAATTTGATCAGAAATGACCCCCGAACTTAATTTGTAAGTTAATTAAGTTGCGGATTAGAAATTAAAATCTCCTAGAAACAATTAGTTGGAAAGAAAGACGTGGAAACATCTCATCCAAGTGTTAAGTTTCCAGTGTTTTCTTATCTTGTGTGGGTTTTCACCGTATCTTTACCCTATATATATATATAACTTTGTCTTTTAAATACATATAGTTCAAAAATCCGTTTGTTCCACTAATTTAGTCCAAATGTTTAAATTTTTATCGTGTTTGTATCAAGTAAATCTCAAATCTCTCAATCACACTCGTTATATAATCCGAAAATGAATAACAATAATAACAATAACGCACGAATAGATTTAAAAGGAAAAAGAGATAAGGTGTGCGGTTATACCTTCCGGTTTGTCTTTCGCTTGCGAGTCCGCTAAACCACCCAACACCTCTCTTCTTAAGCAACCACACGTTGTCTCAACCTAAGTCCAACCGAGCTACCGCTTCAGCCCGTTGACCATGTTGACCAGTTTGACCGGCGGTTGACTGATTTTGAAATCCGGCAGCACCTCCGGTTACCAGGAAGCTTGCTGACATCGTCTCGCTGCCATCCAGCACCATCAAGCACCAAAACCACCACTACCAACACTAATGTCGCCACTGTCGGCGGCCAGAGATGCGCTGGCAGTCGGCCTAACACCGGCTTCCACCATCCACAACCACCCAACCACATATCTGTTCAGCAACATATCAAATCCTCAACATGCAGCCATAGATCGGAAAAGAAAACATGTTTTTCAACCTTATCGGAAACGGGTCAGTCGCCGGAATCGCGCCGGTTCTTGCTGTTGTCGGAAAGAACCTCAAACCCCTAAGCTTATTCCCTGAGTATACAGAACCACACCACCAGCCACGGCCCCGAAGTCCACCAGCGTCGCCGGTATTAGGGTGAAAACCCACTTTTTCGGAGCTTTGACCGCTCTTTTCACCACTTTAGAGTCTGATTCAGACATTGACTATGAAGGGAAAGTTGCTCGGATCATCGAGGAGAATTAACCCATGTACTTTTCTCACTTCGCCGGGAATTTTGGCCGGAATCGGTCGCCGGACCACCGCGTACCGCCGACGGACCGCCGCGCTGCCGACGCCTCTGGATCCGGTCACCGGATTTCTTTCTAGAGAGCCCTCTCTCTAACTTTCTCTCTCTAAAACACACTTTTGTCGCGCCTCGGTTTGTTGCGGTCTCGTATCGCGTTTTTGTGGGAACACCCTTTTATACTTACGGTCTCGTATCGTTTTTTTGTCGCGCCTCGATTTGTTCTCTGTCACGAAAACTCGTCACAATCATACCATTAGAACCTAAAGGTTTCGAAGATAATACCACGTCAACTGGTTATCTTTTGTTTTCTATTTCAAGCACAAGTATTCTTCGCACCGATCTACCGAACAAACACGTTCTCATATTTGGGCCTATATTTTCAAGTATTAGGATTTGGGCCAGCCCAATAATCTTAATGGGCCTTACTATGCCTCGTCGTCCGTCAATCTGACAATTATTCAGACTATCGGATTTCCCTGTCGTTACACTTAGTATCCAAATCGCTCCACTAGTTGATGATCAAAATCTTTGAAGGTGTTTGATTTTCACATTTGATCTTGAAACTCGGGAATGAGATGGTGGACGAAAGAAATTAAGGTTGCTGAAGAATCAAGCTCAGGAGTCACTATGGGCATGAGGACTGGAATCATCCCCGACGTGTAATTATCAACTCATTAAGAAGATTCAAAACAGTAGTTAAAGCAAAATAGATATCTACGCACAAGTAGCTAGTTAGACCAGGGATTGAATAGTAAAAAGTTTTGTGTTTGGACTTGAGTCTTTAAATTTGTAAACGGGGGTTAAATTAAAAGCCAAAATATATAGTTTGGTTGTACTCTGTTATCTAAATGTTAATTACCATTTAATTTTAGCTCAAGTGGTTAAGATAAGGTGTAGATTTGGGGCTCTTTTTTTGAAAGGTCTCATGTTCAAATCTTGTCATGCTCTAGGCAATTTCTATGATGGAGAGAAAATACACATCGAATAGAGGTTACCGGTTTAAACCTGAAGAGGGAGAGTGTTTACAGATTTTATCTGATTCCCGCTTATCTAGGGGTTATGGTTTCACGGAAAGTAATCAACTTTGGCTACATCGCCCGGTGGCCAACACGCAAGATCTTCTATTGTTAAAAAAAAAATATAAATTGCTATCAGAACGTGTCTATCACGTCATCGATGACACTCTTTATTGGGTAGATACGTGTCAATGAATGATCATTTATTGTTTTCAATCTTTGATGCACCCTATGAATTAAGTCTAGTAGAAACTAACAAATGTGTATGACAATTGTTTATGTTTATTGTTTGGTGGATAAAGAGAGAAACGAACCTTTCTAGTTTCTACTTTCCGTAAAGAAACTAACAATTATTTAAGACACATTATTATGTTTCATAAAGTTATATTTATAGTGTTGTATAAAATCTACACTTTGACTTTCGTATTTACAGTCTCTCGTACTTAGCTCTTGTATTTTTAAGACCGAAAAACATTGCTATAAAGCAGTATATCCATGTGGATGTCAAAAAAACGTGTCTTCTTGGTCTTGACACTCGACAATTTGAGAGATGGAAGATGATTATACGGTTATATCACTTAAATGTGGTTATGAAATATATCACTCTCTATTTTACATTTCATACTGTGCATAATTAATTATTTAAGAGTAAATTACACAAATTATCCTTTATATTTGCCTCATTTTTCATGTCTTTATCTTTATAATTGGCGAAAAAGGTCATTTGTGTTATGATAAATTACCCGCTTTGTATTTTATAGTAACATTCTTTGACATTTTCTGTTTAATTAGTCATATGCATTGCACATGAGATGGTTTTTTTTTTTTCTAAAAATTAGAGAGACCTTTCATGTAAAAACAAAACTATGTGGACCTTTTCTTGTTCAACAATTTCCCTTGTAAAAGCCCTAATTTCATCCTATTCTAGTTCTCTAATATCATCAACCCCTTTTCTTCTCCTCCTAATTTCATCCTATTATAGTTCTCCAATATCATCAACCCCTTTTCTTCTCCTTAAATTTATCAAATTCGTGTTTAGATAACCAATTTGTTGCATAACAATGTCTTTTTGATTTATCGTTGCACAACTGTCTTATTCATCAACTTAAAACATGAATTCCTAAATAGGCAAATTGTACCTGGAGAGTGGGGCCTGAGAGAAGAGCGACGGATTCCGGTCATGGTGGAGGTGGAAGAGTGAAGGTTGAGTAATCCATTGAATCCATCGGATTACGCAAAAATGGTGAATTTGAGAAAAATCTCCCTTCGGATTTTAACCCAAATTAAAAATCTTGCCTCTACTCAAATTAAAAGTGATATGAGAAATATAACCCAACTTTTAAAAATTTGCGTTGATTCAAGGGTGTGGCTAGAATACTATGTTGGGTATTTTGACCCATGAGAATGACCCAAGCCCATGGCCCATTCAACAAATTAAAAGTAGGTATAAGGAGATTAGTTGGTGTGTAAGCCATCAGTTGGTGTGAGAGTTAAAAAAAAGGAGTGCAGCCACAAAAAGCAAAAAGTAAGAAAGAAGAAGAGATCCAATTTTCGTCATTACTTGACCTAGCTGCGTTCTTCCTCAGTTTCCCGGAGATTCAACGATTGGATCGTCCTCATTTTTGGATAGTGGCTTCACTACATTGGGGAGACCTTATCCAACGGTTGAATTGTGTTTGTGACGTCCGGAAATCGGGTTTTCAAACCCCTGTTCGCAGCTGCGTTTTTGGGTGATTCCTTTCCCTTTTTGTCTTTGATTTGGTTCCATATGCTTGATGTTATGTATTCCAAGTGTATGATGATTGTTGTATGCCTCTAGTATATCTAGAGAAGACTTTGTATTGCTCTAATTTTGGTGATAGTGGATTTTAAGCGGCTTTAGTAGTCCCGTGGTTTTTACTCACTTGAAAGGTTTTTCACGCTAAAATTTGGTGTCACTTTGTTGCATTAGATTCCCAATTTGTTTGTATCATCACAGGTTCAATTTGGGTCGGGAAAAGGTTGGTCAAACGAAGATAATTCTGTATTTGTTGTTTACCGTTGTGACACGGTTGTGTTTTTCCCATCAATACATTTTGATAGAGATATAAATTTATATAATCAACTATATAAATTTATATAATCACCTAGACACACATATATAGACTACTTAATGATCCTATTCCAAATGATTATAAATCCATACATATGCATTTACATAAACAACGCAAAGACGTTGTGCAATGTAACAACATTTATTTACTTTTGTATGAGTTCTTGATAATTAGCTCATTATCTGACCCTATACATTCATATGTAATCAGCAACATCATATGTCGTGTGTCTTGAAACCATATAGATACAACAATCTCGCACTTGTACAATGTGTTCTCAGAGAGTATGGTTTGTTAGGCCCTTTAACAAGGGTTTTCATGTGGATGCAGTGTATCTATTTGTAATTTGTTCAGCTCGTATTTTATGAATTTAAAAGTTGGTTATTAGATTCATGAAAGAGGAAGATTACAATAGTTGGGGCCAAGAAATTAACAGTAGCCAGTTGCATAAAAACAACTGTAACTTTTAATCCAAACAGAATTACCAGACAAATAATGGATTTAATTAGTAAGGAATAACAGTTCGTACTGTTAATGGCCCTGTTTTCATGTCCTCCAAAATTAGATTTTGAAGAGACTCCGTCACTACACCTTCTTTACCTGCAATTAGATTTAAAAGAAAAGAAAATCACATAAATATGGTCTCAGATACTTGAGTTTAAATGAGCAACTCCAATGCAATCGTGATATAATAATTATAAAACTAATTCAGCACTTTAAAATCAGTTTGTTGCAGCCAAATTACACCCAAACAAAATCAAACTTAACCCAAACACTATTTCCATTAAGGCATCAAATTTCAAAATCAACACTTTTTTTAAAGGAAAAAAGTAAATTAATATCTTCGCCCTTGTGGTTTTACTCATTTAACCATTTCAGTCCAAAAACGGATCTTCTGAGATAGTTTCAAGATTGTAACAATCTACTATTAAGGGCTGAAATAATTGTAAAATAGGTGAAATGTCAGAAGATTCCTTTTTTTGCTGAGAGGGGGGGTCAAACCACAAGGGTTAAAATAGTAATTTACTAAAAAACTAAAAAAAGTAAACTTACCATTGCCTATGACCTGATCATCCCATTGCAAAACGGGTCGAACAATAACTCCACTACCAATGAGCATCATCTCTTTTGCTTGTTTCCCTTCCTCCACTCTCACATCTTTCACTTGCACCCCTTTAACTTTCCCATTTTTTACCAAATCATCCACAAGTTTCAAAACCCTCTTCGCGGTACACCCGCTAAGTATTTTATCAAAAGAAGGCATCAAAAGCTCATTATCTTGCGTCACAAAAGCCACATTCATGTTAGGTCCTTCTGCAACAAACCCTTGTTCATCCAACCAAATGGCGGCATACGCGCCATTTTCTTCAGCTTCCATTTTGGAAAGAACGTTTGGAAGATAGTTTACACTCTTCATGACCGCAAACTGTGGCGGTTTTATTGGGATAGATGATGTAATTACTTTGATGCCCTTGTAATTAGGGGGATTTTGGTCTTGGATGACAATGGCATAAAGAGATGACAGGTGGCATCCTGAGGGAGAAAGTTGGAAATCACCGGGACCTGATGAAAGCCAGTATCTTAATGATCCGTTTCTACAAGATGAAGCACTCGCGGTTTGTATCAGTATATTTTTGATTGTTTGTTTATCAAAAGGTGGCTTTATTTTTGCTTTGTTTGCGGATCCCATGAAGCGATCAAGGTGTTGTTCCAGCTCATATAGATATCTGGAGGGTGTTGTGTGGATATTACATTAATATAGAATTAACATAATAATAATAATACAATAAGAAAAATAGTAATGATAAGAATACTTTTGATATTAGTAGTAAGAACAACAATAATAATGACAAGAAAAATAACAAATACAGGGTGCTCAATTTCATTTTTGGGAAAATTGCATATAAATGGAATATAATTTAGGTCAAGTTTCATTTAAGAGTCTCAACATGTAAAAAACACACATTCAAGGTCTAAGAGAAAACCAAAAGAACAGGTTCATGCTTAAATGGATTCCTTAAATGATGATGTGGACAATGGCATTTAGTCCCAAATCAGTTTCATAACTTTCATTTAGCCAACTAATTGACTCCATGTACAAATCATTTACGAAATCAAAGTAAGCATAGGACTGTTTTTTTGTAATTCAGATCCAGTTTTTTTTTATTTTTTTTATTTTTTTTATTTTTTAGCTCTTAAAAGTTACATCTGAGTATACAGTCCCTTAAACAGAATTTTTCTCAAGGTATGTTCCCTTTATATGCAATTTTCCCTTATAATTTATCTGAAAAATGACAAAAGTATCTGGATTTTCAACAGCATGGTGTATAACAGGGCAAAAACAGGTAGATTTTCAATACAGGTAAAAACAAATTGTCTATTTTATAACTTGTATTTATTAGAAATGATTAGAAGAACTAAAGGTAAGACATTGTTTGCATGAATTAAACCTTTAACAACAACCAAAGCTATTAGTAGGGTCTAATGAAGATATGATGTATTGCTTCCATAGAGACCCTTGATTCAAATCAAACAATACAAAAATAACATAAAAATGAAGGCAAAAGCAGGAGAATTATGTAATAATAACTAACCCGTTGACAATTGCAGCCGTATCAAAAACACCATGTCCTCTATGAACCATATGATCATCCATTGGAATTACCATCGCACATTCATCGGTTATGATCCCACCAAACACGCTCGAGTACATAGCCAAATACCGTTGTGTTCTTTTGAAACTTTCTTTACTTATCCTCAATCTGTCAATTGCCTTGAAAAAAAAATCATATTATCATACTAATGAAATGTATCATTTTTCCTTTCTTAGAAATATATTTGTTTAGAATTTCTTTAGAATTACAGATGCAAAACAAAGATTACAAGAATACCTCTGAAGCAGAAAGAAGAGGAACATCATGTACATGACTACTTTCTGCAAACACCAATTGAAAGGTTAGAATGAATATTTTGACTTTCACAATCAAAAAGGTAATCTTTTGAATTAAATTAACAAAAATTTCAGCTTAAAAGTTACTTATTAAGTTGTTATTAGAGGTAAAATGTTGACGTTAACATGCTTAATTCATAAAGGATTCTTTGCACATTGAAGATTCCACATTCTATCAAAGATCAATCACTTAAATACACATAAATTTTAAAGTCAACTGTATCTTTTCTATAAAAATGTACACCTCTTTTCCTGTAATTTTGGCAGAAACCTTACCTACATTTACAGACATAAAGAAATACATTCCATCCAGTTAAATCAGGGAAAATAAGAGAATAGTTGCAATGATCTGGTGAATATTACTCAAGTATTCGACTCTTATAAACATGATTAGTATATCTAGCATCGCAATTATTACGGCTAATTGTCTTTCAAAACCCAATTTTATAAATAAAGCCATGGAAATTTATAAAACTCACCAATCAATGAATTTTTAATGACGTGATAATGGGATCGTCTCGGAGATGTTCTACGCAACCTGGATTGAGAAAACTGAAACACAAGTGGAAGATTTCGTGTGTTTGGTTGTTGGTTAGCGAAAATCAGCTGCATATTCTCCAAATACAAGGAAGCGGCCATGGAAATCGATGAACAAATTTGCTCTATCAGAAGCTTTGTTCAAACATGAATCATGATGCCGGCCATCCGAGTGTTTGTTTTAAGATGATTCCACCACTTAGACTATCTGCAATGCAAAGGGCTGCATTTACTACATGCAGCCCAGTCATCACTGCCACATCAGCTTTTTACC
>WOUH02000039.1:2087392-2100911 GCA_009936405.2 Stevia rebaudiana
ACGGTTCTAACGCCGCTGAAATGAGTTCAATCGGAGTTCGTTTGAGTCGGTTATGAGAAAATTAAAATCCTTCCTACAATATGGATCCTTTCTATTATGATCCTGACCCAATAGCGCTATAAACTTATAACTTTGTAGAAATGTAATCAACTTTTAGCTTTGTTCCAATTAGGTCATTCATACTTTTTTTGTTTCAATCAGGTCACTTTAAATTATATAGGTGTTCTAATTCTACACTTTTTTTGTTTCAATATAGGTGTTTCAATCAGGTCACTTTAATTTCTTCAACAAATTATATATATTTAAAAAAATAAGAATGAAACTTCAAAAGGCATAGTAACTTGATGCAGTAGGTAAAATATGAAAGTAAATTCATTTTCCTAGGATGACAGCTATGCAAATCTATACTAGTCTAAGTTACATAATAGGTACATAAGAACACAGCAAATACACAACTAGACCATTATATACTAACAAAATAAATAGGATTAGAACACCTCCTCTAAGTATAGTGACTTAATTGGAACAAAATAGTGTATGAGTGATTTAATTGGAACAAAGCTAAAAGTGGTTACATTTCTACGAACCTTTAAACTAGCTGCATATTTACTTATTTTGTCTTGCAGTTGATTTGTTAATAACCAACCAACCATATATTATTTCTTATTTTTTATAATATAAATATTGATATGACGATTGTGTAAGTGACATATCAGGGGCTTAGGCAGGAGGTTATTGTAGATTTAGTTGATCAGTGTCGTACTTACAAGCAAAGAGTTGTCCACCTTGTGAACTCAACCTCGTAAGGCTTTTGTGTAACCATAAACTTCACTCATGGGAAATTTATGCTGAATCATTTATATTACACAGGGATGAATCGATGTTGTGTCAAGGTTTAGCTTTAAATGATGATCTGCAGCGCGTTCTAGCCAAACACGAGTCACTTGTAAATGGAGTTTCACAAATATCAAAACCTGAAACGGTTAGTCAAACACTGGTACCTGTTGAAGCCTCTCTTATTGATACGGGTGACATCAAACAACCTGCTGCTGGGTAATTAATCAAATTTATATATTTATTACTAATTTTATTGGCCTACAAAATGGAAAAATTGCATCACATGAATGAACCATCTGTGTTTATTTCTTACTACCATAAAAAACCAGTATACTTTCTTATTTCCAACTTAATTTTCGTATGCTGAAGTGCCTCAGCTGATAAAATAAAATACACACCGAACTAATTTTTGTTTATTAAGGTCCCTAAACTTGTTTGAAATGCTCATAATTTTGATAATTCTTAAACCTGATTAGAAACCCATGTATTACAAGGATTGAATTAAGGAATATTAAATAGTGAAGTGGTGAAATTAGAAATAGAGGGTTGAATAAAGGAAGTTATAAATATTTACATTGGGAAGAAATAGATTATGAATGGGTGAAATAAAGAAGCAGGAAAAAAATTTGGGCTCACAAATCTGTGACACATGGCACAATTGCACAAACATGTACTTATTTATTAGGTAAAAACTGGTGAATTGATGGCTTGCAAAAATGTTGAATGTTACTTTATCAAACCTTTACTAATATAAGAGTTAAAAGTTATCAATTAAAAAAATTCACTAGTACATGCATTCTAGATATTTAATATACAAAAAATAGTTTAGCGATGTTTTGTGTCTTTTATACCAAAATTGGGTTGAGAGATTTTATTGTTAAAGATATACCAAACCCTTAAACCCAATTGTTTCATTTTCTAGATTATTGTTGTAAGGGTGTATTGCTATATGTTTGATGGCTAAATATAAATACATACAACTATAAATGTAGATCTACCTCTGGAAGTAGTACCAGTTTGGGTGCAGAGTTACTGGCTATTACTCCTGTTACAACCAACACAGAAGTCAACCCAAAGTTTGACCTTTTGAGTGGAGATGACTTTAGCTCTGATAATTCTTTAGCCATTGTACCAATTTCAACGGGTGAACCCGAGTCTTCAACTCAGCAACACAATGCACTAGCCCTTGTCGACATTCTTTCACAAAATAATAATAATAATAATAACGGGCCAAGTGGTCCTGGTCCAGCTGGACAAGCACCATCTCAGTCCCAAAATTTTGATTCACTTTACACAAATGCTACTGCTACTGCTACTGCTACCAACAACCCATATGATCCACATACACCATTCAATCTAGGATCTACTTCTCCATGGGTCCCACCTCAACAGCAGCCACCCTCACCTCCTGCTACTTATGGTAAGTTTTAACTTTATATTGTTGTTACATCGTATCCTCTCGTTTGTTGTAAAATAGAGGAACTTAACTGACTCTTAAAAATAGATAGAAGAAAGATCAGGGCTTTTATATATTCTGTATGATCTAAGTTGGTCATTGTGTAAGTTGGGTAACGGGTCAAAACTGGCAAGTTTTATGTATTACCAAAATTGGTTGAAGAAATGTATATTATTATTTATTATAAGAAGTTCTAAAGTCTTGAATAATGGAATTTGATAATAATGCCAAGAGCAATTGGTTTCTCTTTTAGCTATTTTCTAATAGTTAATTACATAGATGGTCCCTATGGTTTCGGTAAAGTCAATTTGTAACGAGTTTGGGTATTAAGACTGACTTCCCTCAACTTCTCCCTTAAATTAGAGTGAAATGACCAAAATACCTGTTTGACTTTTTAAATAGTCAAAGGGCATTTTGGTCATTTCACCTCATAAAAGTTAACGGAAGTCAGTCTTAATACCCAAACTCGTTACAAAACTGAAAGCACAAACCACAAGAATCATTTGTTTAATTAACTCCATTTATAACCATGTAGTAAAAAGTATAACCAAGACAAAACGGAACCGTAACAGCCCTCAAGCTCTTACTTCAACTGATTTAACAGGAAGTGACGGACTACCACCGCCACCATGGGAAGCTCAGTCAACAGATGATAACAAGTTAGGAGGCCCTAACTACCCTCCACCGCAAACCACCAATGAAGGTATGAAAATGTACACTCAGCAACAGATAACCGCCACCCAACTCCCACCATTAAACAACCAATCACACCAACAATTTCAAGGTCAACAAATGATGGGTATGATCCCGTTACAACAACTTCATACCGGTCCAGTCCACATGTACCCGCAGCAAATGTACACTAACCAAATGCCACAACCACCGCCCTATGGCTACGGCTATGGTTATGGTTATGGATACACGTACGCGCAACAACAAAATGGTCAATTTATTGATCAAAGAATGTCGGGTTTGTCTTTGAATAACAGTACTACAACGGTTTACACTGGTCCTTCAATGGCGAATGCATCGTATGTGCATGTGTCATCTGGGAAGCCTACAAAGGCAGAAGATAAGCTTTTTGGAGACTTGGTTGATTTCTCCAAAGTTAAGCCTAACAAAAGCTGATGAGAGATGTTTTCCTTGTGACTTATAATCTAATGTTCCTATTTCCTATTGTTTTAATCTTTCATATGATTTTTACTTCATATTGATCTTTCCAAATTTTAGTTTCCTTGGATTTTATGTACATTTACATGTTTACAACAGTAAATGGAAAACATTTCATTCTAATAAGGTTTGCATGTCTTATTTCATCATGGTTGTTTTAAATGCTTCCTTATCCAGAAATCCTTTGTGAAGTAGTAGGAAAAACCAAGTAATAGTATGTTTATATTGCAACTGAGGTTTATAACACTTCAAATTATCACTATTAGTTAAGAATGTTTTATAAACTTATAAATTACATATATACTATTACCTTAAGCTAGTTATGGGCGGCTTTTGTGGATGACACTTTTCCTATGTTCTTAGGGACGATCTGACGTTGTCAGATGTACGATACATGCTAGATCTGGTGCAACGGAAGATTGTTTAATTTATATGCTCAACATAAAACATGTAACAAACATTGCCAGTGACTTAATCCTAGAGGGTGTAAGACCCTAAAATGGGAGGTCCCACTGTTGACAAAATCATAAGCATACATATTTCTTTAACTGTGATTTCATACTCATTACATAACTGTCATAAACATCTCTCATAAACATACTTTCAATCAAAAAAAGGACGCTAGTCTCTGAAAAAGGTAGTCTTTTTTTCGTGTCAGCCAGCTCTCTTGAACTCATGTAATCTGCTCAAACTTTAACATGACATGCATGCCAAATCAAGTTAGCTTACATTGGTAAGGTCTAGCTTAGGTAAAACGTGTTCATCTTTAAACATCACTATCATTAAAACAGTTGTGGTTAATGAAAAGTGAAAACATAACCATCATAGAGTCAAATTGTGGAGCCAAGCGTGTGAGTGTCCAGGAGCCACATCATAACTGGCTCCATGGTCCCGACCCACACACCACCAAGCATACCATACTATACTTAGTGAGTAGTTGTAGAATCGCTGGCATCACTCGCTACACATTCATAGCTGCCTCTATGGTTCTCTGCCCATTATTCGACAACCCTATAATATATTCGTCAAATCCTGCTCGATCCACTCTAGACTCATAATTGTCTGCATACGCATTCATAACCATAACATTACATGTGTAACATCTGACATCTCGTATCACTAATATTATTCGCTTTGCTAGCTCACAGCTTACGGATTTTCTTTTGATTGCCCATGTGAAAACTTTCTAGGGTGGTCACCCATCCTGGATTGTTGTCACCTAAGCACGCTTAACTATGCAGTTCTCCTCTCATCCACTACCATTAAGCCCTAAAATTCTTTGGTGATATTAGATGCAGAACATTCCTTATGAACCAAGATCTCTCATGTGCCATAGCCGATGTGGGAGTTGCCTAGGGTGTTACAACATGCAACTTAACTAACATGTCATTAATAAACATTGTCATACTTGCTATTTATGGTAAATCATACTTTATACATTTATGTTCTAACACGTGAGTAAACCTACTTGCTAAACATTTTCATAACATAAATATTAAAGCATACATGCCAACCTAAAGTAGTATTAACGGTTTAAAAGTGGGCTTTAGGAACTCACCTGATACGAGTTATTAAATCCTAAGAACCGGTGAAAGTCTCGACCCTCATAGAAAGCTCTAGCAACCTATCATAAGTGTGGGCATGAACGGGTCAGTTATAAAGATGGTTGAAAGTTTTCCCTACCACTAACTTTCTCTTAAGCCTAGGTTCGAAAGTATACTTTGCTCGAAAGTTCCACCATGGTCGAAGTCCTACCACGGTCAAAAGTTTCGCACCAACATACTTTCTACTAGATTTGTTCTCAAAACGTTATGTTCCATTTCATTTGTTCAAAAGTTATGTTCGTTGGTTGAACAGTTGCGTAAAAACCCTAACAGTCCATTCCTTTATTTAAACCATAAGTTTCCAACTTTTTACATAAAAAAAATGCTTGTATTTGATGCATGCATGGTTCGGTTTGGTTCGGTTTCTAGCTCAAGACCATAACCATAACCAAGCTTTGGTCAACCACAAATTGGTAACCGTAACTATAACCGATGATCGGTTATGGATGGTTCTCTTAATCTATCGGTTACAGGTCAGTTATGGTTAATTTTAGTTATCCATTAAACTCATTAAAAATTAAACTAGGCCTCAAAACATGTAGATGAATAGGTTTGGTAGGTTACCCATTAAACTCTTGATAGTATATTTACTTTGAGCCTTTTATTTACAAGGTAAGGGACCCTAATTTTCTTATATAGCTTTGCGGTGTGGGATCCAATTTATAAGAGAGTTTTTTGGTTTCATTTCTTAAGAATAACCGATGTTGAATAAGTGAAGATTAATGTAGTCATTGCGCTTGTTTAAAGACCTTCTTGACGGTCTTAACATAAGCTTAGAACATGAAGTACTTGGAGTTAGCTAATCAAGAAGGAAATTAATTCTATCTTGCAAAATCATACCACGGAGCTAGTATATCTTTCACTGGCTTGTAAATCACTTTGATATCGTTGGATATTAAAAAAGAAGATGAAAGCCGATATTAGTATTTATAAATACAAGGCTAGTTTAGTGATATATACTCTCGTGTGACAAGAACAATCTCAATAAGATTGGCGCTTGCAATTGTGGCTTTAAGAAATTTAAAAGTACACCAAATGGATGTCAAAAACACATTTCTAAAAGGGGATCTATAAGGAAGATAATTACATGGAGCAATCTGGGGGTTTCTCTGCTTTCGGTCAAGAGGAAAAAATATGTAATTTGACCAATTTTTGTACGGATTGAAGCAAGCTCCAAATAATAGCACCAGAGGTTTATTCACGTGATGATAGACGTGGATTCAAAATAAATGAGTAGAAAATATAAGATGTTAAATATCATTTTCAACTAGTGTCATGACTTTTAGATAACCGGTTGATTTTTGGTAAATTATTAAACTTCAGTATGCAAACTGTTTACCGAACTGACTCACTATTAAAAAATATTTTTTTGAGAAAAATCCTTGAATGGAAAAAATGTAAAAAAATTAGTTTTGAAAATTTAATACATAGCTAAGCACATGGTAATAGTTTCATTGACTGCTTTAGCCATTTAGATGGTCAAACAAGTTGGAGAAACAAATGTAAATTTTTGGCACTTTCTTTAAAGTTTAAGACACACCAAAATAATGGTTTCACCAACTAAATCACTTAGGCATACAAAACGGATCACCAACAAGTCATCGGATCAGCACAACATACTGACTCAAACTTGGTCACACTTAGTCAACAAAAGTCAAACTTGGTCAATACAGTCAGACATGGCCAAACTTTCAATATTGAAACGTAAACTTATAGAACCATATGAATTAGGTTCCGGTTAGAAGGGAAGGCTAAGCCACACACGTAAAAAACTCAAGTTCACGATCAAGTGAGTTTACAGCCTTACCTTTACTGTTTTAACTGTTTATTTTTGGGGTGAGAAACTACTTGAAACTTTTTGGACATTTTATACTTGTTTAGGAAATCGTGCGTACTTTGGTGGAACATAACAATAGAAGTCCTTACATTTATCGAACCTTAATTGTATACTGTAGTGTGGAAATCTTTAAAAGTACTATTGAACCCGACAAGCCCCACCCTTGCAACGTTATCGTGCATGGTGAAATACTACCCTAACAATATGTCTCTGGGTGTAGACATTTGCATAAGGCATTAACTTATATGTCAACTTCGATGTTGATACGCTAAAGTAACTTGAAACATAACTAGATATCATATTCTTAATTCTTATATTGAACATGCTCATACTTCTTGGAACTTGAAACTCAAACTTACTTATTAAACAGACCTATGAACTCACCAACTTTCTGTTGACACTTTTTAGTATGTTTTCTCATATCACAACAGTACAAGATAAGGCGTAGGACGAAAGAGGAGTCACATGCATTTATAAAACTTTTGAACAATTTGAACTGTATTGTACCTTGGGAAAGTGTGCCTTGTTATAACAACTGGCCGTTTTCCGGCAGTCAACCAATCTAATTCCGGCCTTTGACTATTTGTAATCCGGTGATATGCCATTTGTAATTCGATATTTATATTTAATAAATATTCTCATTATGTTCTAATGCGTATTTCGAATCGTTTGAGTGTATGCGAAACCTTAAAACGAGCAACGGTTAAGAAAGTACACGCAAAACGATACAACGTTCTATACGCCTAAAACCACGACACCTCCTTAGGGTATGAAACCAATGGGGTTAGATAGGAAATGGAAAATCGTGAACATAAGCGAAAACCGCGCGCGAAACGGAGTCCGAACGAAGCCGGAAACGCGATTCGAAGTTAACCAGTCACGCTTAACCAGCGCCAGCCACGTGTCACCACGTGACAGGCTCGGGGCCCACGTGGCAACACCAGGACTAGCGTGGCAATGACGAGCCACGTGTCAAGCTCTGGAGCAATGACGACGTGCCACGTGGCAGCCCCGTAGAGGCCACACCCTACGTGTGTCGCGCGGCTAGCCCACCCAGACCTGCGCGTGGCGTGTAGATCCCCCGAGTCGGCAATCCTCTCGACTAAGCAACCTCTACGCGTATCGCGCACCTCCCCTCCCAAAACCCGCGCTTGTCGCGTAGAAAACCGAGATATGCCTATAAATAGAGGTCGACGAACACATCAGTGGTACACAGAAACTTTCGAACTCAATTCACTTATAAACGTTCTGAGTTTCGGGTTATAATCGTTACGGAGATTCTTCGCACGCTCGATCGATCGTCTATCGCACGTATCGCGGAGGTTATGCTCGTGGATTGCTTATTCTCCTATTATCTTATTCTCTATCTTGTTATCACGTCAATCAGGTGAGTGCCACGGCCCCTCTTTAAATAACGTTTTTACTGTTTTACAATACGGGGGGAGATTACATATGAAATCAAACACATATTAAGGATAAGACATAATGACTACTCGTTATTACATGAATTATAAACATGCCAATATAAAAGTCCTCAACGTTCATACTGGACCGTTAACACGGGGTGACCGGGTAATAATGGGTAGTACTACTGGGTCTGATAAACCTCATACGGTAAACGGTTCTTTCACTCGTATGCATTATTAGCTCAATTTCTATATGACATTTGGCAGTCATATGTGAGGCAAAAACATTACGCTTCGGTGCCAGAACTTTTATGGTAATAACAAACGTTGTAATATTACAAATAGTATTGTGGTCTTTTAGTTAAAACAAGGTTAACAATTTTACTATGAATATCAAAACCTGTGAACTCTCCAGCTTATAGCTAACCATTTTTAAAACTATATGTAATCTCAGGTGTCTAGAACAGGACATGGGGACCGACTCACGAGGAATCTTATTATTATGTGTTTACTATGCGATATGATGTAATTTACTTCCGCTGTTATGTAACAACTTATTATATGAATATGAATGAATGTTTTGGTGTAATATGAGTTGGATATTAAACCGGTTAACTCGATCCTGCAATACTGAACTGATTACGTGGCAGACCGCTCTCGGACTGGTCAGAGACCGGGGGCCGGGAAGTGGGGTGTCACACTTGTTTTGCACATGCTACTTTTATGTTTTCATACTTACATTATTTATTCTTCCGCACATGTTTTAAATGCTTCCGCAAAACTCTAAAAAAACACCTTCATTATGAATAACAAACGCATTTTGTAAAATCATATAGAGTCGTTTGTCATGACTAATGACTATGATCCTGACCGACACGTCACACTGTCAGGATCGAGATCTGATCTAATCTAAGAACAATAAGTAGTGATTTCAATTGATTACAGGGTGAAAACAAGCAATCAATTCAAGTTAAGATGTAGATCTAATTAATACAAAACTCAAACAGTTTATATTCAACTCATAATTAATAAACGGATGAAGAACATATGAAATGAACAATAAAGAGCAGTTGTATTGAAATCAGATATGAAAATGATCACATAATTATAGATGTGTGTGTAAAGGTGTGTAAGAGGCATGTGTAAAGCGTACAGACACATTCTATTATATGCCTATTAATAGGCACATTTCAGATCTAACAACGGTTAAGCACTAACCAAAATAACAAAACAAACTTCACATCTGTTATACATGTCATAACTGACGTCATTACAAATAATAAATAACAGAAAATCTAAGTCTTCAAATCTATCAAACAACAACTTTGTACATCAGCAGTCATCAAAATGAACGTCAGCAGTCGTGGATTTGGTCATCGGCAACACAAACTGCATTTTGACACTTAGCGGATTTTCTTCTTACTAATGTATGTCAGCAGTAGGATCATAACATCAGCACTAAGTCTTGTTACTCGTCAGCACTCAAGAATACTTTGATCTTCTAAGCATCCAATCTTCATATCAGCAGCCATCACCAACATCAGCACTCAGCACTTTACTTGTCAGCAATTCCAATTTAGCTATCAGCAGTCATTTATCCTCTGCAAATCCTGTAAATCAGCACTCAACACTTTACTTGTCAGCAAATCCAATTTAGCTGTCAGTAGTCATTTATCCTCTACAAATCCTGTAAATCAGATCAGAGTAACATAAGATAACCATATATATCAGTTAAAAGACATTTATTAAAGCTGATTTAGTTTAGAAAACATGACCATATTGTGTCATCCGTATTCTGTCAATACGTCCACAATACATATGGATTTGAATTTATCAATTCAATCAGCAATCATAAATATGTTTAAAGCAAATAAGCAAAGATAACAAGAAAAGAGTTAGAAATTTGCCATCACTAAATGGACTTAATGATTAATGAAGCTTGCAGAAGGGATTGTTAATTGTAGGCATGCCACCATCTCAATGAAGAAAACATAACAATCTCCCCTGAGATGATGCTTCCTACAATTAACTAGCATGAATACCTTTCAATATCCCTTGAAACAACATATATAGAAATACACCTTTGATTATCAGCAATGAACTCCTCTTCACACTTTGTCACCACCAGTCACCATCTTACTTCATGCATTATCTTCTTCTTTTATAAATGGAATTGATTCCCGATTTTAAATGTAAACCAAATGCTGAATGATTCAAGCAAATTGCTCCATAGGGCCCTTCAAATCTTCTCTTGAATAGTAAATTGGTAATCGGTTAAGTGCTGACAAAGATTTGAAATCTAAGTCGAAGAAGTCTTCTTTATTGGAGAACAAATGGCATTTGTCTGCACATTCTACTACCAAATTCCCATCATTTTGCATATAAACCTTCTGGATATCATTCAAGGTCATTTCCTTTGTTTCATTTTTCTTGAAACCAATTTGAACGGCCAAATCATCTATTTCTGTTTTCAATTTTCTGATCATTACAAGAAATTGATTTAAATTTGCATCTCCAAATATGGTATTTGGTTTTGTAATTGTGAGAGCATCAAGAAATGTGAGATATGAGCTTTCAAGTAATCTTGCTTCTGTATATGCATAAAGCCTTATGTCAGCACCATTTAACAGAGAATGTCTTCTCAAGATCACTAGCTCCAGTGAGTTATCATTGTAAAACCAGTCTGTTATTGGACATGTTGTCAAATTTCCAATAATTTTCTCTCGTTTAACATCAATGGTCTTGTTGTTTGGATTTCTTTCATCCCACTTGGTTTCCCATTTCTTGATTCCTTTCATAATAAGATTTCTGTTTATGCTCCCATCATTCATCATGTGTTTGTTCACCAACGTCCTCAATTCCTTTTCAAATAACATTGGCTTTGGATCTCTGCCTCTATTTACTAGCCAGATTTTGGATATCGTTTTCAGACCATCATCATTTAAGTTGAAAAGTTCACCATGATATGAGAAATATTGAACTGTACCAATATCTCTTTTGACTAGATATGCATCCCATGCAGATTCATATTTCCATCCCAATATCTTGCCTCTTTGTTCAATTAAACTGATGTCTTTCTCACCCAAAGTCTCTCTATAAGTCATTCCCAGATTTCTCATGTCTTGGGAGGAATGAGAGGATTGTCTTGGTGCAAATTATTTAGAAAAAGATGATTTGGCTTGCTGTGATGATAGTGATTGTGGTACAAATGATTTTGGCCTTTTGAATGTTGGACTTGTGGAGGAAATTCTGCTGATAACAGGTCGTTCTGGATAAGTCCAAGCTGACTTCCTTACCCATTTCTCTATCAGCTTCAAGTTATTCAAAGGCCCTCTTTCTTAAGGTAGCTAATTTTATTCTATTATAGCTCCTTGAGGGTACATTCCTTTGATGTAAAATTTTTTTGAGCTGCTGATCAAACATGGAGTTGGGATCAGGCTGTACCAAGGATTCACCAATGTCTTCATCTGCTTTCTGCTGCTCCTCGCTCTCTCTTTTTCTTTTCTCTCTCTTGCCTCTTTTTCTTCAGGTGTTTCAACTTCTGGATTTAATAGAGTAGAGAGTTTATTTACCTCATCAGATAATTGTTCAAAAGACATTTTATTCAGTGTATCTATATCAAAGCCAAATTCTGTTAATTTTAAAACCAGCTGCATATGCTTGTCTGCATATGCATTTGTAAAGAACTAGTCAGCAAAAGCTTGATCAAAAGAGATTTTCGGTTCATTTATATAGATGATTTGTGCTCTTTGGGGTTAACAAATGTTTCAACTTGAGCATTCCCTGTACCACTTGGTTCTTGAGATTCTTTGGCCAATTGTTCGTTTAAGGCTAGCTCCTCATCAGTCAAATCTCCAATTAAAGCTCCAACAGCTTTGATTTGTTTCTTATCAAATTTAGATTTTGATCTTGGAGATTCAGGAGCTTTGATTGGCTTTTTTCTTGTCTAGCTTTAGAGCTTTTAAAGATCCTTAAAGAAATTCTTTTTCAATCTCTGTGACAGGCTTCTCTTTTCTGATGTCTGAAATGGATGGCAAAATGAAATTTGCTGGATCTTCATTAAAATTTTTGAGCATCTCATACCATTCAAAACGTGTGAATAACTTTGCTTTATAATCTGATGATAATTCAACTGCTGGCTGAGGGGATTTTGGCGCTGCTGACTCAAGTGCTGCTGATTTAGTTTTCTTTGCAGACCTGTCAGAGGTTTCATCAGATGCTTTCCTCTTCTCCCCCTTGGAGGAAGCATCATTATCAGGTTTGTCATCCTTGTCATCTTTGATTACAGCAGCTAGCTGAGTTTTCAACTCATGCAACTTTGCTTCCATTTTTGTGATTCTATTCTTTAGCTGCTGAATTAAGTAATCTTTATCTTCAACCTCTTCTTTCAAGTTATCAATTTTCTGTTGTAAGAATTTTGTATTTTCATCTTCTCGTTTTGTTCTTATCAGCAATTTATTGTTTAAAACATTTATTTGTTTTACTGATTCAGGGAGAGTTTTAATTTTGCTGTCAAGATCTTTTGAAATTTTGTTGAATTTTTGCTGCAAGTCATTGAGCTGTTTAATTTTCAATTATGCATCCAGATTAGCCTTTTCAAATTTGCTTTCAAGAACTTTTATCTTTTCAGCTTGAAAAGTTGATTCATTTTTCTCATAAGTTAAAGATTCTTGAAGAGTTGAGATTTGTACTTCTTTTGTCTGAATTGTATCTTTTAATTCAGCAATGACAGCAGCTTGAAAGTTTTTGTCAAGATCAGTACCAGCAGCTAATTAAGCTTTTAGAGCTTTAATATCTTTTTGCAGAAGCTTTATGTGGCCTGCTATTAATTCTTGATCTTTGTGTGTGTTTACAAGCTCTGTTCTAGCAGCTGTCAATTGATCATACAATGTAGCATATATGGTAGACCAAGATTCTTTTTGAGCAATTAGACTTTGCAACTTTGCTTGCATGTCTGTAAGTTGAGCTTTTAGATTTTCAATTTCTTGTGCTTGCTCATTCAAAGTGTTTGTAAATTTCTCAACATATTCATCACACTTTTAAATATGTGAAGCAGCAGCAGTGAGATAAGCAATGTGAGTGTCTTGATTCTAAATATATTCATTTTGTATATCAATGTGCTCATCTTTCTGGCTCTAATTCATTCACCAATCTGTTTATCTCTGCATCTTGATTAAAAATAATTTCTTGAAACTTTTGAATATCCATT
>WOUH02000039.1:2101011-2124588 GCA_009936405.2 Stevia rebaudiana
GAACACCCCCCCCCCCCCCCGACTGTCGTCGCCACCTAACATGTCGTCTCCTCCCTCCTGCTACTACCGCCAACCACCCGTTGCCCCGCCACCCACTGTCACCACCCCACACCACTTGTCATTGTCGCTCTGTGCTACGCACGCGTACCTGCCGCCATGCCCCTGCCATTGCCCGCCATCACCATTCGGCACCGACTGTCAAAGCGACTACCCGTAAAAATTATGATTACATTTCAATTCCTAAAAAATATAACAACCGAACATATTTTGTATTTTCTAGAAATTATAAAAATTTCAATTGAACCATTTTCGATTACAATTTCAATTCTATTTTCTTGTTTCTAATAGATATGATTAACGTTGTGTTGAAAAATCCTAAGTATATTCCACACAATATATATATTACAACAAACGACAAATCACGTGGATTAGAGGTTTGTTATGAAAGAATCAATAAACTTTTCTTTTTGACAAAATTGGCTTAGTAGGAGATTCTTTTGGTCTTCAACTTGAAGTTTCATTTACATTTTGTAATCTATTTCATGTTTAAAGTAATACGATATGATACATATACAAAAAGAAATATATACAAGATTTAAAACAATAGTATATTTTTAAAACCACAAAACAGATTAGATTAAAGGTAATTCTGTTCCTTTCATACGTTATAGATTTATGAAAATGATTCTGAACATAGCCATTCAATTGCTACTTTCCAAGTAAGTCTGGAGATCGTTATGGACTATGGTGCTGCAAAAGGGTCATCAATCCATCTAATCTTGTTGGGAAGGGTGGTGGTTGTGGAAGCGAAAACAGAATTGATGGTGGATTTCACCATGTTCATGCGCTTGCGGTGGCGGATACGCCGGAGGACCACTTGTTTGTTAAGAGTTCCGGTGGCCTGTGTGGACTTCAAGTAGATGTGGTTGGTGACACCATCAACACCGGTGTCCTCTTCATGGTCTTCCAAACATATGTCATCTAAAGCATTGGGATGAGTCAGAGATTGTTGTTGATTTCTGGCAGATGAACTTGACATGGTTACTTCAACACTAAAATAGGCTTCATGTATGATGCTATACTACTCCTATATATATATATATAGTGATACCCTTTTATGCTTGATGTTTTCACTTATAAAATTAAACACGTTTCTATTAGTCATGTGAGGGAGTATTAATACTTTATTATGTTATGAAATACTTTCAATAAGATTTTGAAAGAATAAAAATACAAGTGAGATTCTGATGTGGTTCGAATATTCATGGACCCATGCTGTTATTTGTGCCTACTCATACTTGATAGTTGTTTCTACTCATGTTCGATAAGGGTTACTTTGCATATGTGACTAGTGCTTTCACTGACGCGCGTTGCGACAACGTCAAATTGTAAAGTAAATCATATTTATTTCGTCAAATGAAAACATTGAACATTTGACCACTCATTCCGAACAAAATTTAAGTTGAAACGTGTACCAACTAGAAACATACATAAAATAAACATGAAAACATATTACAAACAAGTATTCAGTGTCGTCCAAACGTACAGCAACTAGAAACTTACGTGAAATAAACTAGAAAAAACATATTGTGTTTAATCCGACTCGTGTGCGAAAAAACTTTACAACGAAACACATACCAACTCGAATTTATACCGACACGTACAAAAAGTAAGCACGTAAGAAATTAACATACGTAAATAAACACGAACACGTATTGTATTTAATCCGGATCGTTTTAAGAAAACGTTTACGTCGAAATGAATACTAACTCGAATTTATACCGACACTTAAAAAACACGAAAGAAATTAGCTTTTTTTAGTTAAGGAACAAAAGGGTAGATTCAAAGCCATAGAAATTCGTATTGTTTCAAAAAAAACATTTACATCTCAACACAAACTAACTTGATCTATTTACGGCCAAAAAAAATCATGTAAGAAGATAGTTTTCTTAGTTAGGAACAAAAGGGAAAAAATAAAAAAAAAATAACATTTTTCAAAGTTTTTAGAAGGTTGAAGGGATGAAAGTTTAAATTTTAAAAGTTGAAGGGTAAGTTGTCATGGGAAACCCAATAGACTTTGTGTTTTAAGTTTATATGTAATTCAATGCTTAGATTATGGATGATTTAGGGTATACGATATGCCATCGGTTAAAGGATTCGAGTAGGGTGAACCCGATCGGGTACACTGTCGTCGTCATTGAGACCTTGCGGGTACCCCGATCGGGTAGTGGTAACGGGTATGTATCATCGATTCTGCAAAGTGTGAAATTAAAAAAAAAAAAAGAAAAACCTTTTTTTTTCAAATATCTTACACTATAAATATCCACTTATTATATCTCATTTCCTACAACTTTTCTCATCTCTCAAATACTCAATCACAAAAGAAAAATATACTCTCCTTTATCTCAAAAGTGAGGAGGGTCATACGTTTACCCTTATCCGTGTGTGGTGCATTTTGATGACGATTTCAAACTAATGTATTTTTTTATTTTATTTGATGTAATTTTTTATTAATGCCTTTTTAAATGTAACATTTAATTTAATTTTAATGTTTTAGATTTTAAGTTTAGTTGTAAGTTAAAAAAGAAAATAAAACAATGAGTTATGCTATTTGGGTAGTATCGTCATCGATTATTGTAGTTTAAGGAGGATTATAATAGTTGATATGTGTTATTATTTCATTAGTTGAAAATTATGATACTTTAGAGGAGTTAGGGTACTACTCCCTCATTTTAATACGGCTCTAGCTTTTTAATGATATATATCTTTGAATGTTGCTAGAAGATGATTGTTAAAATTCTCTATGAAAAAGTGGGTAAAAACAGTAAGTACTTGGACTGCAATAAAACGTAAAACAAAATAATCTGAAAAATAGGGAAGTAAAGAACTTTTAAAAACATGAGAAAATAAACCATTTAACTAAATTACTTTTATTAATTACTTTAACAAGCTATCAATAAAACATATTTAATTCACATTCAACAACTTATATTCTCGCGCGCGCCGGGGCGCGCTAAACCTCTAAACCCGAAAAAATGGTATTGTTGTAACATATGTCAAGTTCAAGTTCTATACTAGACTCGTCTATACTCAATTTAAGACTGACATATGAAATTAAAAAAAAAAAAAAAAAAAAAAAGAATCTCTACTTCACACGCGGATCTAAACTTTTACAAAGACATTGATGATATATTGAAAATTCTTTATATAGAAAACCAAATATTATTAAACGAACCCATTTATAAAGCTATAATATTTAACTAAACACATCATTATACTACCATGAATTTTGAATGTTATGTTTATTAGTTGTGAACCTAATTATACGTCAACACATGCACTAAATAAAAGAACGTATATTATTATACATATATAAGAGCATTCACATCCCGTTCTCCATCTTTATCTCTATAATTCATTAAAAATTATTACTTTTTCTCTCCCGTATTCAATTAAATAATATTTTTATACCTTTATCACTACCTGATCTCTCTCATATCCAATTAAATAATATTTTTTTATACATCTATCATTATATTTCTCTCTCATATTCAATTAAATACTACTTTTGATACCTTTATCATTACACTTTCTCTCTCACATTCTCTATATTTACAGAATTTTCAATTTCTTTATCTATTCTCCACTTACAACTATTTTTAACCAATCTCAATAACATAGAGAATCTACTCACACAATTTTAGAGAACGGGATGTGAATGCTCTAAGTATACTTAATATTGAAACATATATATTTTTTTCCATGATCCTAAATTGGAATCCCATCCTCACGTGAAAACTTTCCATGAGAAATTTGTGAAGGCAAACAATTTAAGTATACTTAATTAGATTTGTTACTATACTTTAAATAGTATACTATGTCCAATCTATCATCACCGTTGAATTCTTTTAACGAAAATCTTTCCAACCCCATTATTCCATGTGATAAAGTACAATAATGAAGAATTGAAAAGTTGTCAAAGACTCAAAGTCCCTAAATTTCTACTGAAAATCTCGATGGCAGCAAGCATAGTGAGGTGATCTACTATTGTGTATAAAACAAACAATCCACACAACCTACCTTTGTTCAACCTAACACTCAAGCTCCCATATCTATTAAATTAAATATGTTTTTAAACTCATCTCTACTTGTCTATAAACACCACGATTTCTTCAGACCTTTTCTCTGGGCATTGGCCAAAAACCAACCACCACCATTTCCTTTAATTTTCGCTTTAGGGCAAAGGGAGTGGTTGCCGATTCGGGTAAACTACTCTCCCAATTACCCAATCAAACAATGACACGTAAAATGCTCAAACTACCCTATCAAGTATCCTAAAGTAGTGGCAATAGTACCCTCCCACTACCCTCCCACTTTTTATTCACAAGTACCACTCTTGAACCACAAGGTACAAGCGGAGCAACACGCGAGATCCTTGCCGCTTCGGCAAAGTTTTGCCGCAAATGGGGAAGATACCCGTTACCGATGACTTGTGGAGTGGTTGCCGATTCGGCTTGGAGGTTGCCGAAGGGTTTGCCAATTCCACTCCCCTTAACCTTATATCACCACATTCCAACACCATTCCATTATCCTTTCATATTTTCTTTGGTTTCCTTTCAAGAACAAGAAGATTATAGAATTCCTATGGTTATTTCTTGAAGCTAGTTGAAGAATTCAAGAGCTTTTGTGTCCATCTCTTCATCTTTGTGGTGGATCTTTAATCTTTCTCAAGTTTCTACTCCTTGTTCATCGTTTGTGGGTATAATCCTTGCACTTTCTTTTCATCATATATTTTATACGCACGCACATGTTAAAAATACAACAACATCTTCATAATTGTTATAAACTAGTAAAAATATAACCAAAGTGTCACAAAATAAAGTTTATAAACTTTAAATATAAATACATGTTTAATATGCATAATGACACATAAAAGCAAACATGTTAATATGTTTAAATATGTGAAAAATAGACATAACATGAAAACTAGTTTTAAAATGTCAAAACTAGTTAAAGATGTTAAATTTGTAAATTGTTAAGTAAAATAGACTTGTGTATAACTTGAGATGGACAAATAACCACTTGACCAAAATTTAGAATGATGTATAGGTCTGAAAAAAAAACTGGAAATACGGTTCAAAAACGTCCGTGTTCGGACTTATATATATTTTTCTAGAAAATAAACCGTATAAATACCGCAAGACTAGAAAAATACGAAAAACATAGTTAAACATTTCAGAAAAATCTAAAACTTTTACAGATATCTTATTATGTTATAAGAAGTACTCGTAAAATGTTTCATAATATTTGGTGGCGTCTAGATATACTTTCTAAAAATATGCTTTAAATCAAACAAAAATAGAAAACGTGTATAAAAATTCTAATTTGGACTTTATAAAAATAGTGGAACTTTGTATTAGTAAAAATAAGTTCCGTTGGATTTTTCAGAAACTTTGGAACTATTTAAGTATTTTTTTTTCCTAATTTATGCTATTAAATAATATAGGATAACACGAAAAATAATTTTATTAGCAGGAAAAATCCCAAAAAGTTGTTAAAATTCTATTTTGACAAAGCATACGTATAGAATAAATTTCAGAATTTTTAGACTTAGTTTGTTATATTTTTGTATTTTTGGATTTAAATAATTATATAAAAAGTGAAAACACAAAATAATTCTAGATAATTCACGGAAAGATATTTTATGGTATAGTAGACCAAATAAATAAGTTTTGTGAATTTGGAATTTAAAAAGTATATTTTTAATGTATTTCGTGCATAAATACGTATATATACGTAAAGCGAATACACGAACAAAAATACTATAAAAGCTAAAATACACTTAACACTTACAAATATACAATCAGAAAATTAATATATATTAGGTTCATAGACTCAATGGCCGTAACTATTGTAGGGTCCGAGTAGATCTGGCGAGTTCGCTCACGCAATTGGTGTTCGTGAATTTATCCGACAATACCGACTGTGAGTTTCGTACCCCTTTTTACATTTTTATGTTTTATACTCGGGGATTACAAATTATACGTACTTACTGTTTTATCTACGTTATTATGTTATACTATGCCTATTGGGAAATGCCTTCTTTTAGAATGATCATTTACTTAAGATTATTTGACTGATTAACTCTATGAGCCGGGTGAAATATAGGTATTACTACAGGTTGGCACGGTTGGCACGCCCACACGTTTGTGGATGGTCATGCCTCCACCGCTAGGTGCAGATAGCGTGTGTATATTTTCATTCTTGTGGTTGCCATAAAGGTTCGGTTGTGGTTTTAAATGGTGTATTCATTCGCTTGTGTAGTTCCGTAATACATGTCATAATATAATAATGTGATATATACTTTTATCGAGTCAAATTTACGGACTCACCAGTTTTTCGCCGACCTTTCAAAACTAACCATTTTTCAAGTAACTAAGGTTAGGGAAGATCTATATATATGCAGGGTAGAGTACAAGATTGAAGATTATTATTATGTTTTGGTGTAATTGTTTGACCACTTTTGATTAATCTTCAGTATGTACTTTGTAACTTTAAAACCCTAGCAGTTATGTACTCTTTGTATTTTGATATCCATTATGTGATGTCTATATATTCTATATCATGTGTTCTGACCCAATTACCCAACGTGACAACTCATGTCGTTTTACAAAGTCTTCCGCTGTCGTATACGTTTAGATGAGGGTATTACAATTGTCATTTTCTATCCTCTATATATAACTTTATCCTGACAACTTAAACATGAAAATGAAATGTTAAACCCTTGATGACAAATTTACAACGTTGACAACGATACCATTTTCCGTCTCCTTGTGAAGATGATCTTTGCATTGACACTCCTGGTAAAGAAATTATCTGCTAGATTTTGACCCGTATGAATTTTATCTAACTTGATGTCTCCTCTTTCCACTACTTCCCTAATATAATGAAATTGTCTGATGATGTGCTTTGACATGTGATGTTGATCGTCGGGTTAATTTCAAATGTTTAGATTAATTATTTATGTGTTTCTATTTATATATTCACATGAAATGTTATTACTTTGTATTTGTTTTGTGATTCAGGTTAAACGTGTAAAAGATGCTTAAAACCTGACGTGTTAGAAGTTAACCAAATTACGATTAAAGAAAAGATCTATTAAAAATAGAAGAGTAAAGACGAGGGACCAGAATTTTTAAATGATGAAACTCTAATTAATCACAATGGCATTAATGTAATTATTTCAAACATCTATTGAATCAGGTAGATATTACGATGGTGGATAATGATATCATCATGAATGTCCAACGTACTTGAGGCTTATTTTTCAGCGTATCCAGAAGCATTATAACGTACTCTGTGCACAGAGATTCTGTGGTAACTGATGTTGATGAATTCATGGTGGCTAGAGAGGAAAAACTTAAAATGATTCGTGACACGTTTCCTTAATACTCAAAATCTCATGAGACAGCTAGCTAATAAATATAGAAATGAGAGAACATTTGATGTGGATAGTTGGGTATATTTGAAATTACATATATACTCTGAAATTTCTATTAGGGGCAAACCATATAGCAAATTACCACCAAAATATATACTATGGTCCCTATTTGGTGGTTGAAAAGGTAGGAACTGTTGCTTATCATTCCGGACCTACCACCAGAAGCCTATTCATCCTACATTTCACGTTTCTTTATTGAAATCACCAACAACCATTACTCCTTTACCAATTTCTCCTAGATTTTCGCTCATGCCAGCTGCTGTGTTGGTTTAATGGAGGGATAAACCACTTTCTGATGCACATGGGAGTACAGAGATGAATTTCAGCTTCGTTTTCCCAATTTCCAGTTTGTTTGATCCTTGAGGACAAGGATTTTGTCTACCAGGGGAGTATTTATACATTGTTATTAGTTGTTAAAAGTGTTAGGGTCCTTTATTGTATGTCTGGTAATAGTCAGGGACTTGAAATGTAAAATTGTAACAAAGGTTGTTACTCGGTAATAAAATAGTTAAGCTGAATCATAACAGATCAGCTTGGTTTAGGGTTAATTCTCTCTCTCTTGATTCTCTCTCTAAAATTCAAGCTATCAGATCAGAAACGGTAGACGGATGACATAGGATTGCGACCGGGGGGACATGACGCATGGTTGTGAAAAAGGGGACATATTCGACCAACGGTGTTTGGCGATGATGATGGATTACGGACGATGGCGAAAGGGGTAAACGACGTCGGTGGTTATGGGTGATGCGTACCAGAGGCTATATGGTGGTGTGTAGCGGTGAATGACGGAAAAGAGGGTCAAAGGGATGCGATGGACGGTAAATATAATGGATGTGACGGTGGGAATATAGGAAGAGGTACCAATGTTGTAAAATAGTTACTGTAGCTAACAAGTTAGCTTTTAATATATTATAATATTTTTTATTAACGACAATTACATTATTTATTACATATTTATCTCAGTTTTATTGATAACAACCCTTTTTTTTAAACTACAAAATCGTAACAGCTAAAAACCTTTGCTAGTTATTTAATCAAATCAATGACTTTGATTAATCAAATCTGCCTTTAATAAAGCATTCCAAAAAAATGTCACATAACATTTTCTTATTTTTCTGATTTTTTTTAATTTAAACGTTAATTAATTATCTATATATATTTTGAATTTAAATGTTAATTAATTATCTAATTAAGTATTTATCATATATATATTTAAAATAGAAAACTACACTTTTTAAAAGTTTTTTGTTAAGGATTTAATGACGAATACTGTTAAAACTTGAAACGTTATGGACGGCATTTATGTGTTTTGAATGTTTAGTTGTTTACTACATATAACTCAATATACATATCCAATGATTTAATGATAAAATAAAGTGTTTATTATGTAACCCCGTGTAATACACGGGTTTTAAGCTAGTTCGTTTATATAAATTCGTACATATACCAAGCTAAAAGACCAAATCCATAATCTACTCTAATAAAGAATTTCAAAAAATGTCACGCGCCATTTTCTTAATTTTTAGAGTTTTTTATTTATTTAACTTAATTAGATTAATATTTTGAATTCTTTTATACTTTTTATATTATCTTAAATTATAAAATACATTTAAATTTGTTATTATCTAACTAAGTATTTATCTTATATATTTAAAAAAAGTAAACTGTGTTTTTTATCCATTAGGTTTGCAATACTTAACAGTTTCAGTCCACCATTAACAAAAACGGTCTCTAACGTTTCAAGTCTTATAAATTTTCATCCCTAACGTTTCAAGTCTTAAAAATTTTCATCCGTAATGTCCCAAGTCTTACAGCTTTCGTCCTTAATCTTTCAAATTTTAACAGTTTTCGTCTCTAACGTTTTAGTTCTTAACACTTTTCGTCCACAACGTTTCAAGTCTTAACAGTTTTCTATTAAAGGTTTAATGACGAATATTGTTAAGATTTGAAACGTTATGAACGAAAATTATTAAGGGTGGACTAAAACTGTTTAAGTCTTGAAAATCTAGATAACAAAACCATACTTATTCTATTTAAATTTTAAATTTAACGTTTCTTTAATTTGTACAATTATCAACTAAATTTAAGGAATTTATATTTAAAAGTTTCTAATGAATAATTTTAAAAACGCAAAGCCTAATTTATAGTCATAAAAACGGAAAACATTTATTGTTTTAGTGTTCACAACATAATAACTTAATATATATATACAATTATTCAATAATAAAATTTTAAAGGTCCTAATTTTAAATGTTAATTATGTAATCTCGTGTAATACAAGAGTTTTAAACTAGTTTCTTATATTAAAAATCAAATCCATACCCTATGTATGCAATTCACCTGGGCCATCCGTAAAATCATTAAAATTCCTAATAAATATTATTTATTGAAAATGAAGAAGATCATTAGGTCGAATAAAGTTTTCCAAATGTTAACGTGAATTAAATATCAGCTCATAACATTATATTTCCCCGCTTTCATCTTCGATCTCTCGTCACGGTGGTCGTCCAGGGTTTCCCAATTCGACAACATTCTTCGTCAACTTCTCCGATCTTCGGCAGAACGTGAGTATTCTTCAATGCTTTTACGAATCATTAACGCCTTATTTTTTCGCGTTTATATGTCAATTTGGATCAACAAATTATGAACCATGTTTTTGATCATTTATCTGCCAAATTATTATTTGATTAAACACATTTTTTGTTTCGGATTTGATTTGCCAATAACATATTCTGTTATAAGGATTTGTTTGTATATCTTACATTCGTAGCATGGATTAACACCTGCATTTTTGTATTGAATATACATATAAGCTTCAACGAGTTTGCTTCTGGTCTCCGGATTTGCATATGCTTTACCAGCTTTACTATATTAATATCACTTAAAGCATACCCAATTCCTGTTTTGTACAACAATTCTTTGCGTGTATTCGCGCGCGCATGTGTATACATATATCTTGGTTCTTATGAATACCTGTTGGTGTCAAACATTAAGGTTACATAAATGACTATAAGTATGAATCTTCATGTTTGAATGTTTTTGGGTAGATCTGAAGATGGGTCTGTCATTCACAAAGCTATTTAAGCGGTTGTGTGCGAAGAAAGAGATGCGTATTTTGATGGTTGGTCTCGATGCAGCTGGTAAAACAACCATTTTGTACAAGCTCAAATTGGGAGAAATTGTCACCACCATTCCTACTATTGGTACCAACTATTGGTTTTGTTTTTATATGCATTATGTTTTATGTGATCGATCACAGTTATCTTGACTTATTACGCCTTTTAGCACCTAAGATCATTTGATTAATTAATGCAGTTCAAAGAAACAATTGATTGTGAAATATAATAGTTTTGACTCAACATTATTTTGGCAGGATTCAATGTGGAGACTGTTGAATACAAGAACATCAGCTTCACTGTATGGGATGTTGGTGGTCAAGACAAGGTAAATTTTGTTTTTTTATTAATAAATAAACAATGAATCCTGAAAATATATTAATTAGTTATTTTTCGAATACACAACTAATTTTCTTAACATCTATTCTGATTAACTTAAATGGCAATTCTGATCTACCTAAACAAATATTAGGCAGCATGATTCATAAATGTCATGCTACCATAGTGTTAAATACATATTTTATTTTCTACTTTAGCTATTTCTTTAAATATTTAATCCTTCTTGATTGAGAAGTAGCTACTAGAAACTAGCATTTTATTATTTTATCTTTGTAATCAGAATAAAAATTAACTAGTGTTTTCGGGTCATCGTAAGTTGGTAACCCGATCAACTCTACTATAAAATAACGCGTTTCAAACCTTTATATGAGCAACACAAAACTTGAAAGAATAATTTGAAGCAAATGAGTAATTTATTTACAGATTCGACCTTTGTGGAGGCATTACTTCCAAAACACACAAGGTCTTATTTTTGTGGTTGATAGCAATGATCGCGATCGTGTGGTTGAGGCAAGAGATGAACTACAAAGGATGCTTAATGAGGTAATCTGTGTTGTTTTTGTTAAATTGATAATATCAGTCTGTCTAGTGGGAATTTTGTGATGAATTGATTTTATAACAGGATGAACTGAGAGATGCTGTACTGCTTGTGTTTGCCAATAAACAAGATCTTCCAAATGCTATGAATGCTGCTGAGATCACAGATAAACTCGGTTTGCATTCTCTTCGACAGCGACATTGGTAAATATTCAAAATATGACAAATGTTAGTCATTTTGGTTATTATAAACATGGATCTTGATCCTGTTTTGATATGATCCAACCAAATTAACCAACAAATTAGATGTCATAGTCTTAACCTAATTACTATTGAATATCGGGTTACGTTTTTTATATCAAATGGGTTAAAAGAATAATAGCTAAAAATAAAACAGATCAAATGGGTTCAACTGTTGCATGACTGTAACATTAGTGCGCCTGAAACCTCTTAAATCATTTTATCCAAGAAATTAGATTATTTTTTCAAAAATAATAAGTTTGGTACTCAGTTTTGACATAATATAAAAACTTTTTTGGGAAAAAGTCAAGCTAACCAGACCCGATGCGTTTCAACATATACAAAATATTAATAATATAAACATGTCACCCGCTCAACACTTTTTATTTATCAACTTTTTATTATTGTTGGTGTTTCGCAATACCCATATTTGGTTTTTTATTTTTTCTGTAATGGGGGATGAATAATTAACAACTAATGGTCGTGTTTTTTGTATGATTAAAATTGATGCTGTAATCATGTATATATACAATCAAATGAATTGATGATGCAGGTATATTCAGAGCACATGTGCAACTTCTGGAGAAGGTCTATATGAGGGATTGGATTGGCTTTCCAACAACATCGCTAGTAAGGGGAAACACTAGATGTTCTTTATACACGTTTCTCTCTTTTCTAAAATAATAATAACGATGATGATAACTATAATAATTATTATAATAACAATAATATTATGAGGGTTGTTAATGTCAACTGTCACATATTATAAGCAACTTGTTTAGTGTTTTACTATTGAATTGATTAGTAATTAACATGTAAGTGTTCAATTTTGAGATTTTTCATGTGTGCTTTTATAGTTTAGTTTACAGTCATGGGATCTAGTGGACAAGGTGTCTACAAAAAATGGTTGATATTAAGTGGAAAATAGAAGTCTCATTTGTGTTTTCTTTTCATCAAAAAGATTATAAAAGAAGGGTGGAAAGTGGATATTCATGATTCATTAACAAAGACACCTATATTCTTACTAAATTATGTAAAATTCACTTCTTACATCATTGAGTTTGATGGAGTGATGCTACAACAGTATACGGATGACCTAATATCATGTCTCAAGATAATTTGCTAAATGGTTAAAAGCTTCACAATTAAAAGTTAAAACCAATAAATCATAGGATTGATGTTAATGCATCATTAAGCAACACGGTGTGTGCAAGTTCTCAGACGTGTACTGACAAGTGTTTTTGAATCATACTTTGGAGTTGGTTCAAGATTTAACCACACGATTTTCTTGAATTCTAGTCACAGACAGAAAGTAATTACTTGGAAATTAATAATTATGAGACATGATATTGAAGATTTTGAAACGTATTAACTCCTATTAATGGATGAGATTTCAATTAAATATAATTAAAGTCGACGGGTGAATAGAAACTAGGAAGTAGTTGAAAGGTGAAAAACACTAATCTTTTCTATATATTCTTTTCAAGAGAGAACATTTATTGCTATTAGGTATTAACTACCTTCAATACTATCCATCATTTCAAGTACCTACTAAATCTATCAAATTAAAAACCACTCTTAGTGATAAATGTGTACGATGAGGACTTCAAGCGCAATAGAGTGAGATACATCAACTAAAATAACATGAAAACAACATTACAAAAACAAGTTTCATATAAAACACATAAAAAGAACCACACCCACTTCAAGAACAGCAGCCACACAATTTTTTTCAAATTTAAATAAAAAAAATGATATAAAAATACACAAAAAAAAAACATATAATAAGAATTACCAGCCCAACCATTAAAGAAGATAACGAGCACTTTCAGGGAAAGCATCTATGAAGCTTGAAACAAGTTGTTGTGGCAACTTTGGTCCTTGAAAAAGTATTTGGTGATGTCTTTCTATCAATAACTGCACAATATTTAGCGCGTCAACTTCATCCAACTCTCCTGCACAAACATTTCCTTATAAGCCAAATAACTAATTAACAAAAGCGCGCGTAATTTATGGGAATTCAATAGCGTTTACATGATTATAGTTTTATCTTTTTATGTAGAAGTGCAAAAATGGTAATAATAATTACCCAATTCTATTTCTTGCTCTTGGTCTTCATCGTCTACTTCTTCGACACCGGTCCCATTTTCCAAATCAATGGCTGCTTGTGCACATCGTTCCAAAAATTCTTCTTCAGTTTCTTCATGTACATCATCATCTTCATCATCATCATCATCCTGATAAAGAGAATGAATGAATAATTAAAAAATACAAGAAACATTTCTTAAATGAGTTGGTGATTCCACTGTTTTCGCAAATTTTTTATTAAAAAAGGTAACATATATGAAGTTATGAAAGTAACCAAAAAAAAAAATCAAACCTCATCATCATCATCTTCATCTTCAGTATCATCATCACTGACATCATCACCATTTTCATCATCATCTTGACCCTCTTGTACTTGTTTCAACCGCACAGATGCTTCCATCAAAGCAGCCAAACACTCCAATAACAAACCCTCTCTGCTCTCATTCCTTATAACCAGCTCAGTTACTAATTTTGCTAATGTCATTACTGCCAAGTTTATTAAACCATAATTTTAATTATTACTTTGAACAAGTCAACAATTAAAGTTTTAAACCATTTACTTTAACAATACTAGATTCAGGACCAAAAAGATAGGACAAGAGACATCCACAGTTTTAACAAGTGATAATTACACAAATGGTCCTTGTAGTTTGCAAAAAAATAACAGGTTTGTGTACTAAGGGTTTATAGTAACAGCATTGGGTTTTATGCTTTCAATTTTGTAACGAGTTTCAGTATTAAGGCTAACTTCCTTCAACTTTTACGTTAAATTAGCGTCAAAGGACAAATACCCTTTGACTTATTAAATAGTCAACAACGGTTAAAAGTCAGGGTAATTTGGTTATTTTACTATGATTTAACAGCCAAATTACTCAAAGCGTAAAACCCAAACCTATTTTTTAAACCACTATACCCAACCCGACCCAAACCTGTTACTTTTAGTTTTTTACAAACCACAGGGATCATCTATGTTATTATCTCTTTTTTTAATTCTATATATAATATATGGTAACAAAATCATTTATTGAAATTGATGATCTTTTTCTGAAAATAATGATGGCAGACTTTATATATCTGACCACATTTATATCCTCTTTAGCTTAAAACTTATAACCTGACTGCCTTGACCCATTACACATAAAACATAACTCGAATCAACCCCATTTATAAGCAAATAAAATAAGAATTGTCACCTCTAAAGTTTATAGGAAGAATTCAATTAAAATAAGAAAAGTTTACCAGCTAATTTAATCTCAGACTCAATTGATAATCCATGTTCAAACTTGGTTGAAGAAATGGAGCAAAGAGAAACCACCCAGGTTTTTAATCCATCATCCAAAGTTTTCTCAACAATTTCAGGATATCTTAAATAACACGAACTTATCGCAAGCAGCAATGGCTTCCAAACAGGCGAATGTTTTGATTGTTTATCTTTAAAACAAGAAAATGCAGCCCGAGTGAAAGATGCGGTTATTGCATGCATTATATGTTCTTCTTCAGGTGAGCATGTGAAAAGATGTAAAAGTATGTGAACAGAAGATGAGGCTTTATAAATCACAGATGGATACTGTGAAAAGGCGTTGCAGATAAACGCACAGATTCCTTCAATAATGGAACGTTGACTTGTTGACCCACGGATGAAATTTATTAAAGACAATTTCTTGTGCAAATGAGCAGCTTCTTTGATGCAGCTGAATATTGATAGATCTTCTTCCTCCCAACCATTCCAATTTGAAATTAAACCCGCCCAAACTAGCAATAATTTTGAGATTATTTGCTTCTTAACAGCATCATTCTCATTAATATCAGTCATGATGAATGTGAGAAATGTTGATGCATCATCTATGCAGCATGAAGGGAGAGATTCTTGATCCTCAATTTTCTAACATCACATTGCATGCAAGTAAATTGACAAATGTAGCAAAGGAATGTTATGTAATTTGCTCATTAAGCCAATGAAAATTAGAATCAAATGGTGGCAAGTTTAACTTCTGTTAAATTAGGTGAAACGACTAAAATACCCTTTGACTTTTTAAATAGTCAAAAGAGTATTTCCGTTAGTTCACCCTAATTTAACGGAAAGTCAACGAACGTTATTAATACCTAAACTTGTTACAAAAATGAAAGCATAAAACCCGAACCCGTTACTTAAAACCCTCAATACCAAAACTTTTTACTTTTGCAAACCGCATGGGCCATCTGTGTAATTAACTCTATAGAGTAATAAACTATGCAATCATATTTAATACATATATTATTTACACAACCCTCCCAAACAGTACATCTTGGCTTTTGCCACCTCTAATTTTATTATTAAAAATATATAAAACCTACATTTTCCAAAGGTGTCAACCAAGTCACTTGCAGGAGATCTGTAAAAGCTTTAGCAATGGTGGATCGACCAGCAGCAGCCACATCATCATTTGTTGCATCGTCAGACAAAGAACCTTCCCAATATTCAGCCATAACTGATAATGCTGCAAAACCTCTCTCAACCACCTATAAAAAAAATAAAAATAAAAAGATAAAAACAGTATTTTTTTAATTATTTTCCATGATCATAATATTTTAGGATGGTGAGTAATGGTAAAGCTTACTTGGGGCCATGGTTCTGGAATAAGAGGGATATGTTTTAAAATATGTTGAGTTAAAAGTGAAACAATATGTGGGATATGAGGAGCAACTACATCAGATCCAGCTTCAACCAATGTTTTAAGAAGCTCATACATAATAGCGGTTTCTTCATCGTTGTCTTTTGTAATTCCATCAACTACAATTTGAAGGATCGGTAACCAATCTGGTGGAGAGAATTCATTCTGCAGAAAAAAGAAAAAAAAAAGACTCTTAGTTCATTTTATAATTACAAACATCAGAGTGAGAATCTTGATTACACACCTCAGCAAGTTGAGCAATTGCACCAGCTGCAGATACGCGTACCGGGTACCATGAAATATCTGTGTCTTCTATTACCAAGGATTTTAACAAGAAAGAATACACATCAGCACTCATCTCCTGCAGATAATAATATTATCAACATTTAAAAAGAACACTGTATATGTAATAGCAAATAAATAAAATACTCACTTGAGGAATACAAGAAACAAGCTCTCCAAGTATCCAGTTAGCGGAAGCAACCAAATAAGGATGACAAAAAGATGCATTGTATAAAGGTAAGACACGCGACCGAATAAGCATACTTATATATGCAGGTTTTTGCTCTGTCAGAAACTGTGAGTAAAACATATTAGTTATGAAATTATATGATTGGTCATGAAAGGTAAAGTCTATGTGATGCATATAAATTAATTCTATTTAAGTAAAATATATAATAGTAGTTTTGAATGAGATATCCTTACATCTACGAGGCTGCCATATGCCATCAAAACGCCATAATAACTGTCAAAGATGAGATAACTACATAGTTAAAAGAAAGTAACACTGATATGGAATAGGTGCAATGGGAACCTTGGAAATTACCATGGAAGAAGTAAATGTACATTATAAATAACAAAACTTTTCAAGATTTTATAATATTAGTGTGTGGGTATTACAGACATAAATCAGATCCATATACAGCAGAATAAAACCATAAATTCTCTTCTTATCGACTCCTATTCATATTTGGAAAGTGATTCTCCATTACAAACTTCAGATGATAAATCTAACTTTATACAATTAATCAAACAATCATTGCAACAGTTTATAGCTTATGTTGCAAGCTGTAAGCATATAGGATAAACAGTTGTTTGTTAATCATACAGATATAGGGGTATTCTCTAAAGTTAGTGATGATATTGCAGATCACTTCCAAAATGTGAAAACTCCCTGCAAGCTGTAAACTTGATTGTGATACTTGTTTAAACTTTTTTTTTTTTTGTATTATTTGTTAGCTGGAATAGTATGGTTTTGTTGTTAGATTTTAGTCTTTTTATAAAAAATGAAGAATGCGCCAACTAATCCTAGGAATCACATATGATGCACTTGTATCCATAATGGTTATCATAATTTAAAAACCTCTTACCCACGAAATGTATTACAGATTCGACACCAAAGACTAATTCATTTGATCGGGTCCAAAACTATATTTGGGCATTTTGTTGGGCCCTATATCTAACAAAGTATGTTTAAAAAAAGTTTAGCCATGTACTTTTGTGTATAAAGTTGATAACTTTTAACATGTACTATTATGGCTGCATTTAGTGAAAGACTTGTGAACTTACTCGTTTATAGTCTTGTTGGTTATTGGTGTATTTACATTGGTTGGAATAGGAAACTTGGACAAAAATGGAAGCACCAACAACTCCCCCATACAACTGCGACCTTTTTGTTTGTTTTTTTCACCTTTTTTACGCTTCGATGTCGCTGAACCCACAACAGGAGGCCCCTGCAAACATGAGTTTAAACATTTAAATAATTAAAAGTCAACAAATAATAATAATAATAATTTTGTAGTTAAAGTACTTGTAACAGCAACAACATTACTGAAACGATAACTATATTGATAATCCTGAAAGTAGTAGCAGTAGTAGTACTAATATAATTACAAAAATAGCACAAATGACCTTTGACAGTGAAATAACACCAAGCAAATTCAATGCACTTTTTCTTGGAGTGAATAAGTCATCTCTCCATCCTGAAATTTCCTCCTGCCACAAAAAAAATCATCTTCTTTTATACATGTCATCGTTTGTAATGTTAAAAACTGCAATATATAGATTTTTAGCCTATTTTATTATTATTGATGCATATAAAAACTCTTGAAACACAAAATGGCCAAAAAAGCTATCTACAAAAATAACTTGCAGAAATTGAAAGAATACATACTAACTCAGAGGGGAGGTTCTTTCTTATATACTCATCTGAATCTTCTTCCCACTCCGTAACATCCTACAAACAAATGTTCCAAAATAAATTTAGAAAACCGCTTCCATGTAGACAATACTCATTGATACAATTACAAATTTAAAACAAAAACAGTTGCAATTAAAAAAATCATATGAAATTTTGTCCTGTATATCAAACCTTTTCATTCATTACTATTGCTGGAAATATTGCAGACTCTAACAAAGATGAAAAGTGCGGTGAAACAAGTCGCCATCCCTGTTTTTATACATATGTCAGGAAAATAAAGTAATATATTAATAAAAAACGAAAAAAAAAAAATCTAACTTGCATGCAATAAATCAAACTCACTGGGCCTGTTTCAAGGAGTCGAGATATAACATCAAAAGCTAAAGACACAACCCTCTCTGCCAAATTATCCAGCTTCTGTAAAAACCAATATTATATAAGCTGAATATTTTATAAAGCATGATAGTTTGGTATATGTCAGTGTGGAGCTAAATCTTAACTCAAAATGGCATATTCAATATTGTATAAATATTTACTAGCAGGCTATACAACAATAACTAAGTTTGGAAAGCCAAGTTATTTTTGGCACTTGAATGCATAAATGAAAAAATAAGCAAATCCAGCCATTTGGATAACAAGTAAAAACAACTAATATATGTATAAAAGACGAGTCCAGTTGACATGAAACAATATTTGTCCAATCTTCCCAAAAAAATCTCTTAAAAATGATTATTAGAACTTAGTATTACAATATTAACTGACTTTATGGATAAAAAATCCAGGTGCGCTACCATCGACCATCGACCCATTTCCTTTTAAGCTCATTTTTTATATTACCCATATCACCTGTTAAATATAAAAGGCAACCCAAATCGACCCGTTTACTTTTGACCTCATTTTTATATTACCAATTTCATCCATTAAATATTTAAGTAACCCAAATCAACCCGTTGATATGTATATGGGTTGAAATTACTCACTCTACTAAAATGTAAAAACTTAGTACAAGAGAGTTGTCTGCTCCAAAAAGCTAAATCATTTTATTAATATAATAAAAGCAAAACTATGCTTTTTCATGAGCTTACACTGAAGTCAATTTTAAGGTTGAGTAGTTTCACAACTGAATTAATGATGTCGGGCATAAGTCTGCAAGATGAGATGGAACAAAATGAATATTCGTAGACAATTGTGACAACTTATTCAACTCGAATAATGTTAACGCATTACTTATCAGAAAACTTCCTATGGCGGGTGATAAGGGAACAAAAAATGAGCAAACTTCTCTTTGCAGTCTTCAATCTCAATGTGTACTTATTTTCAGATTCATGATCTTGAAAATTTAAAGAGTGAAGAATGTGTATTAAATCCTGGCAAAGAGATGGAAGCAGAGAGACCAATGCTGATGGCATATGTGATCTCACCTACAAACCCAATAACAAAAAGATTAATTCCTATAACATTAGCTTGTGTTTGTGTTACTGATTAATGATTATATAGAATATAACACATAGATCATTTTCTGCGACAAATATTAATAATGAGAAAATGCATTAACTTGGACATAATAACAAGATCTTCACGGCCTTAACTTGGAATTAATTCTGATTAGAAAACTCTTGGTAAGATTTATCGAATGTAACATTATAAGGTACAAAAATTCTTTGACTAAGTATCTGCAATTTTATGGTTTGTAATCACAACCAATAGTTTTACTCAAAGATATGGTCACAAGTATCACCTCGCAAAACATTATACTTACAGCATAATATATGCACTTGCTCATTATCAGAAGGCTTTTCTCAGCTTCGACTTCAGATTTATTTTGGATACAAAGATCTTCAACAAAATGATGAAATAAAGAAATCAAAGGTACTAATAGTTCTTTTGCTATTAACTCCAGTTGAGGTGGAACTGGCTCCTTTGCTAATTTTGGATTCAAAAAGTACTGTCAAATACACATGAATAACACCATTAGTAATTGTTAACATTCTACCCTAATAGGACACCAAACGCTGTTGCAAATAAAAGCATCAAAAAATAAAATACTACTGTAATAGTCATTTGTTACAAGCACCTGAAATGGTCTGACAACTGATTGGAGAACTGTAAGAGCATTAATAGTCTTCCATCTAGAATTCCCACTTTTATTAACCAAATCACTATCTTGGATTACTAATCTCAACTCAGGTACCAATTCATCCCACAAGTTATGCTTCACAAATTCAGCATCAATAATAGGACGAAACTGCATCAGTAATAAACTAGAAAGATATTATTATCTGTCAAATATGATTACTAAATCTATTTAACTCCAGTAATAAACCTATTCTTTGAATGAGATAAGTTAAAGAGTTTTTTGTGCATTAAAACGACCCCTAATCCTTTTAAGCTAATGAGTCAAAACACATACTGCTTCAATTAACACTTTCAAGATTGCAGGTTGTGCTTGAAGCAAAGAACGCACAAGAACATCTCTAAACTCCTTGCTGACTCTTGAAGCTTCTCCATCTTCAGTTGTATTCCGCCTTGCGAAATTCTTCAGATATGTTGCAGCAGCAATACTTTGACCTTGGCTCTCCCCACCTGCAATTTTAAAAAATAGAAATTCATTTCTTCCTGTTCCCAACATATATCATGATTCTATTACGGATTGGATGTTTTAATGTTTTCCAGATTAAGCACTAACGCATGTAATAGTTTGATTATGTATTCTAGATGTACAAAGAAAGAATCAGGCTGAATTAATGGAACAAAATTCAGCGATTTGCATTCCATTTACAAAGTTAGATTTGGTTTTTAGCTCATACAATCATTTGGTTAATTACGCTATAATTGAACAATTTCAAGCTGTAGGAAGATAAATGAAACAAAACTGACTTGTATATAAAGACCACTTAAGTAAAGCAATTGCATATGAGAGTGAGAAAATATTCACCGGTGGCGATGGAGATTAAAGCAAAGGGGAAACTGGGGTTGCAACAGAGGTCGTCGAGAGCTCGAGTGGCAGATCGGCGAATATCACCATCGGCGCTGAGGGTGTTGTCGAGAAGCAGGGCTACTTGCGCAGCTGAATCCATGGTGCTCCGATCGACGACGGAACCCTAGCTCAGGCTCTTGAGAGAGATTGGGCGCGCAAATGTTTACACAATGGCGGGAACCTTTACTTTTAGTTATTTATTCGCTTCATAGATTACCATAGTTGATGTGTTGTCGGTTTTAGGCTTGTGATTTTTAATTGTAATCAATTTGAGTATTGATGCTAATTTTTCTATTTAATGGCATTTCATTCTTTTGGTAAATGACCAGATTTATAACTTAATTAATAGTTTGATGAATGACCCTTTTATAACCAAAATGGCATACAAAGACCACATGTGTATAGAGGTAATGAATATTGATTAATGAAATGGATATGTTTTGGTGAAATCCTCACCATATACAATATTAAAAGTAATTAATAAGGAGGAGTACGTTTGATCGCATCTTGTAGTTATATCAGTAAGAAGACATGTAATGCATGAGTGTGTGTTATGTGATATACGGTGTCTTCTTGTGATAAATAGATGCCTTAATAAGAATCTTGGGGGCTGTTTGGTAGCATCTGTATCATTAAGTGCTGAATCATTAAGAGGTCTGATTGGTTAAGAGGCTCTGAACCAGTAAAGTGTTGAATCAATACTGCTGTTTGGTTGAACATCTAAACGACCATACAGAATGACTATTTTACCCCTATGAGCTATTTGTTGCTGAATTAAATATATCTGTTTGGTTTAAGCGTTCAATGAATGTACTGAATGATGAATAATAATAAAATATAAATACAAAATACCATAAAAAAATTCAAATCACACATAAATCCTTCAAAATTAATTAAATTAATTTGAAAATAAAATTCGCATCACTCTCACTCATACCGGTATACCACTCACATTTGAGATTTTCACGTGGCTCATGTGTCTACCACATGACAATCACTCTAATTTCACATATGTATCGTATTCACACGGGTATTATTTTGGATATATTTCTATAAGAAAAGGATGTGCCAAAATTAGTGCAGTTTTAGTTATTTTAGGTTCTAAGTTTGCAGTGTTTACCTTACTCTAACAGACAGTTTCAAACTACTAACTCTAAGGCGAAAACCCACAAAAAACATGCAATTAACTATATTAATTCAAGCCTAAGGAAACTTTACTGCCGGTTGGATCTATCAACATATCACAAGCTAACATACAATATAAACAATTTCTCAAAAGAAAATAAAAAACCTAACCATATCTATCATTTTCCATTTATTGCACAAGATTAAATTCAAGGACTTAGAAAAAAAATTAAAATTAATCCGGTTTTAGTGCATTTAGTATACATATTGTACAGACTCATGTTACAAAAACGGTAGTTTCTCATTCATACACTTAAAATTTACATTGTCCCAATTTATAGATGACAAATAACAAAAAAATATAAAAATATATAGCACAAAAGGTATAAGGTTGGAATATACTCCCTTGATAAATGTGCACTGAAATTTCAAAAGTCGAGTTCAATAGCTTTCCAGTTCACTCACAAGACGCCATAATCGCAATAAAAAACAAACAACTCAACACATTATTAGCACATATATAAAAGGTAAATATTAACATAAGCATAATCATATATAATCGTGTCAATACCAACAAACACCCAACCGGAGTACAAATAATAATCCAGCCCAATAAATATATACAAAACCTGATCATATGTAGTAAATGTGACTCAACTGTTGTACATCCTCACACGTCATTCTCTTCATCATTTCCTGTCATCCCTGATGTCCCTGCTCATCTGTGGATCATCGTATCGGAGGAGGAATCGGGTACCCAGGAAGCGCAAAAGAAGGGGGTTTGAATACCTAAATGAGTCATA
>WOUH02000039.1:2124688-2159774 GCA_009936405.2 Stevia rebaudiana
TTGTAATCAAGATTTTCAATCTATAAATTCAGGTACATTTTAAGTATTTATTGTTGTTTATCTATGCTTGCTGCCATTAATTTATTTTGGAAGGCTGGAAAGCCCAAGTCCTGCCTAGAATTGGCTTTTAAGACCAATCTATACAAAAGTATGCTGACCTTGGTGAACCAACGCCACTTACAGTCTTTATAATCATGTCTATGTTTAGCTAATCTATTTAATATCATGTTTAAGTCAACCGGATCCTCCGAATTGGTAGATTTTAATTATTAGAGTTTGAAGTTTAATAGCGTAAAAATTAAAATTACACTATAGTAGATATTTAATTTTTTAGATAAATATGATATTTTTATAAGTGTTTAAAGTACACATGAAATTACTTCATATCATCAAAACAAAATATCTGTTACTTTTTTCGGTTTTGTGATTGTGAGTTGTGCCACACACGGTACCGCGTTGATATCAGGCACTGGTTATTACACGCAGCCATTATTTATAGTTTTATACAGGAAATAAATCTCTAATTCCCCCAAATTCCTCTCAGTTTTACCAGATTCATCCTTCAATCTCTCCAACTATTCCTTTATTTTTGATCTCCTACTCAAACGATTCTTCAGATCTTGATTCCATTTTGATGATATTAGCCGATAATCCCAAGATGGTTGCAGAAGCAGCGGATATCTTTTGCGAACAGATCGTATGTTCTCTTCAGTTCAATATTTCTGCCGACGCTGTCTCAGTTGAATCCGCCTCCGTCGTTTCACTTTCTGATTCGGTAAATTGTTCTTCTTTGTTATGGATTTATTTGAATCGATCTTCTTTTCGTGTGATTTCTTTTGGAAATTAGGGCATCTGTTGGATTAAGATGATAGTTAGAAGGGATTGAAATTTTAACTTGTTTGGCTGAAAATTACGTTTGCGGAGGTGTTACAATTGAAATTGAATTGTGATTGTTTAGCTTTGCAATATTTATGCAGCACATATAATATAACTGTGTTCTCCTGTATGTGTACCCAGATCGTAGTCTATAAGTTATGGGGGTTTTGAGGTTGAAATTGAGTTTTCTCGATACATGATTTAGCTCATGAGTTGAGTTTCATTTGTGGACAAGTTAACTACTCTTCTGGAAACAGGACTTTATTGAAAGCGGCTCAAAGATTAATAACAATCTTGTTTAGTGTTTTGTGAATTATGGCTGATTAAGTTTTGAGGTGACATTTGACAGTTAACATGGAATTGTAGATCTTTCAAATAGAATTTAGATAAGTAGAGGTCTGAACTTGGATGATGATTAATGTGTTTATTAATCATTATGATCATAGTTGTCAAAGGTAGTTGTAGTTTAATAAAGCGATTGTGATGCAAAGCCATTGAGATCAACTTTACCACTTATTATGATGATGATAGAAAGATGATAAGAATATTTGAGAAATCTAGTTTGCAAGGCTCCTCTCTAAAATATTAATTAATATGATTTTAGTGGTATAGTGTATTGAATTCAATAGTGTAATACTTCATTAATTTTATTTTGCAATTGGTTTGACACAGCCAAAATATTCTTATATTAGATTAATCTTTTTTAACCTTTCATATTCTATTTCTTCCCCATGTTATATTTCTTATTTCATTATTCAAAACGTTTAATACACAAGTTTCTAACATGGTTTTATTTACAGGGTGTGAGTTGTGGAGCCAGTATTCAAACTAATACGCGAGTGGTGGAATCTTCTTCACGAAAGTTAACCGGAAGCATTCGATCCGGGAGTCACACAGACATCGGGCCCCGCAAATCTAACGAAGACGAACACATACGAATCGATGATGTATCAAACCAATTAGGCAGTCTTTACCCGTTGCCTCATCCAAGCTCATTCTATGCTGTTTTTGACGGTCACGGAGGCTCCGAAGCCGCATCGTATCTCAAGAAACACGCGATGCGGTTATTCTTCATCGACTCCGATCTACCACAAACTTCCGACATCGATGACGCCATGTTTCTACAAGAACTAGAAAACTCTCATTGCAGAGCTTTTTTACTAGCTGATCAAGCTTTAGCTGATGAATGTAGTATCAGTGATTATTGCGGGACAACCGCTTTAACCGCCCTCATTGTCGGGAACCATTTAGTTATAGCAAACGCAGGTGATTGTCGGGCGGTTCTTTGTAGAAACGGTGTCGCGGTACAGCTGTCACAAGATCACAGACCGATTTATTTGGAAGAACGAACACGCGTGGAAGCGTTAGGTGGGTTCATAGAGGACGGTTACCTGAACGGTGAGCTTGCGGTTACTAGAGCACTCGGAGACTGGCACATGAAGTCACCATCATCATCATCATCGCCTCTCATTGCAACGCCTGATGTGAGACAAACGGTTTTGACAGAAGATGATGAGTTTTTGATTATCGCGTGTGACGGGATTTGGGATGTGATGTCAAATCAAGAAGCGGTTGCTTTCGTTAGGCGTTATCTCAGACTGTATGATGATCCTGATTGTTGTGCTAGAGAGCTTGTAAATCAAGCTTTAAGGCGCGATACAAGCGATAATCTTACGGTAATTGTTGTTTGTTTTTCATCATCGTCAGCATTGGCATCAGCATCAGCATCCAGACCAAACAGGTTTAGATGCAGCAGTTTGACCGAAGAAGCCCGCAATAGACTGCGAAATCTGCTGCAAGAAAACTGAATAATAGGATTTGGATTCATTTATTTGGAAAATCTGTTTTGTGGCTGCTTCAGAGGTGAGAGTTAGAAAAAGCAGCTTTCAGTTTTGTACTCATTCTTGATTGTTATGGTGAATTGTGATGGATGTATGTTTTTACCTATTTTTAATAATATTTTGTTTTTTTTTTAAGGCATATTTAGTTTCTGTCATTAAACAATGTATTGAATATAATTTATTGTTGGAATGTTGCTGTTTTTCTTTTCAGTATTTCTATGTTTACCCCTAGGCTAACCTAGAAGAAACATGGACTGTATTTCTTTTCTATTTTTCACAGCAATTTTTGGCACCAAACTGTTTTTTTTTAAATCTTGATCTCAAATGTAGCAAGACATTAACTCTAATGGTTTTGACATTTGGATCCAACAATCACATATATATTTTGTTGGATGGTGTGTTTTATGCTGTATGATAATCTAATTTGTCTTTTTCTTGTTATATACATGGTTGAATAAAGAAGTACATGTAAAATAGCAGCTACCAACACAACCACCATCGTCTGAGATCTCTAACATCGCCATCCCGTTCCAACTACCGCTTCCTCTAGTGTTACGATTTCCTTCAGAATCCATTTTCTTTAATGTGTATTATAATTTCCTTTGTAGAAATTGCTCCTACAAATACAATGGTGTTCCGGAGTTTTGTAAGGAAAATAAAGAAAGGAAGGGAAAAGAATTTAAATAGAGTAGAAAGTGACGGGAAAAAAAGGAGAATTAAGGAAGAACCAAAAGAAAAAGGAATTTAAAAAGAGTAGAAAGTGATGGGAAAAAAAAAAAAAGAATTAAGCAGAGAAGCGCGAAAGAACGAAAAAAATAAACATGTTATTTAATTGTGTGTTTAAGGGTTTGAAACAAAAAACAAAACAAAGTTGACGATTTTTTGTGGTTTTTTTTATTCTTTCCATTTCCTATTATTGATTCGAAAGTTTCGAAAGTTAGAAGAGGGAATTATTAAAACTCTTTCTTTTCATTTTGTTATGTTCAATTAAAAATTTAAGAACACAAAACTTTTGTGTATTTTCTTCCGCTTCTTCCTTTAAAAATACTTTGAAACACAAGTGTTAGACCATATCCAACGTGATCATCTGAATTGACGTGGAGTTGGTCGTTTGAAACCAAACACAGCAAGAAGCGTTAGAGATTTTATCTGGATTACGATTTTGAGGGTGGTGTTCCGGGTTTGCGGACGCATTCGAATGGGTGATTGTGGACCCCCTCTTTCACATCTCTCACACACGCATATATAGGATTGTAGTTAAATATTTGTTTGAGAAATTCTTCCACGCATAACGGACATGTTGTCGAATTGACCGACACCCGTCTTAGCTAAGGCTTCAACAGTTGAGATACGTCCCTTTTGGGATCTCCATGCGAACACATTCACCTTTAACGGTTCTCACCTACTCCATAGCAAAACAAAACAAAAATATCCATATTCATTGAGCCTTCACGTTAATTAGATACAAGCCTCACATATTTCACATTGAAAAGACCCTCTACGTCCATTTGCAATCTCCATTTGTTTTTATGATCTGCCCATTGTAGCCATCTCGCTTTTGTTTAAGATTACCATTTTTACCATCGGAGCTCGCTTTTGTTCACGAGTTCACTTAATGAGAGAAAAGAAAAGAAATGGAAGGAGAGGGGTGGAAAGGAAATGAAAATAAAAGAAAGAAAAATGATGAAAAGTTTTCCTTCCAATTCCTTCAAAATCGGAAGGAAAAGAACTTTAATAATTTTGCCTAACTTTCCTTTTATTTCCTTTCCTTTCCCTCCTTAAGTAAAGCTTAGAAACGTGACATATTTTAATTTTTTTTTTTCTTTCGTTAAATGAAACTCAGAAACAAAAACAATTTTTATTTCTTTTAATTTCCTTTTCTTTATGTCGTTAAGTTAAATAAAAAGGTAACTTATCATACAAGTTAATATAGGCACTCAAAAAGTCAAAATTTGCGTACTCAAAACCCATTTTGTTTTGTTGAGAGGTTCCGCGTTTGTTTGTTTATTCTTCTAGAAAACTTCTTTTCTGTTTCCATTTAAATTAAAACTTGAAGCTGGATCATCTGGTGCATTTCTGAAAATCAAAATCCTCTATCATCGAATTCCTTAATATCATGGCAATGGCAAATCTGGCGAGAAGGAAGGTGACCAATCTGTTAAACACCGCCATCATATCTTCAGATGCAATTAGGTATTCGTTTTCTTTTTCATCCTCCACTTTCTCTAGAGGATTCGCGTCAGGATCTGATGAGAACGATGTCGTTGTGATCGGCGGCGGTCCCGGAGGTTACGTGGCGGCGATCAAGGCTGCTCAGCTAGGGCTCAAAACTACTTGTATTGAGAAGCGTGGTACGCTCGGTGGTACTTGCCTCAACGTTGGTTGTATTCCTTCGAAGGTATTAGTTTATTTTTCATCGATCGGATGTTGTTTTTGTAGTTACTTGCGGATCAGATCTAGTGAGCAAAAAAACAGGCTTTTGATTATAGCAATTCAGCTTTATATGCATGTTTTTTTGTTATCAAGGTGATTGATTGTTGATCTGCAATAGTTTTCTCAATTATTAGGCATGCTATATAATACTTAATTCCCCAAATTCAGTCTGATCAAGGAACTAGGTAGGCTCACAATCACAAAGTCAATCTTATGTTTCAAATTTAATGTTATTGATTTCTTTCTAATGTTCCAACAATCTGATTATTATCTGAGTATTACTTCACATATAGTTAGTATTAGCTATGGAATGATGCTGATAGAGACCGATTCAAGCATGTTAATCTTCAAATTTATTAGAGAAGAACAATAACACCCTTTCTATTATTTTTCTATATTTTTCATGACCCACAATTGAAGACAATTGGCTATTATATAGCCTTGCAAACAACAAACAAGACACCTGCAGAATGAAAACAACTACCACTAACACCACTAATCTTGATCTTTTACATGATATGCTAATGCTAAAACTCACTACTTATGAATTAACCAACAAAAAGGAGCAAATTGATGAACAAGCAATAACCCGTGTTGCCATTATGGAGGTAGATAGTGGTACATATCAGAATTCAGATAATGTCAAATGAACCTACAGTAACTAATCCTTTGTACAAAAAAGCATTTGATAAGTTGTGAAATTTCTAACCAGTACAACTATAGCTGCATATTGTTTGAATCCATAAAATTTGCACCACAATACCACATATGTTCTTTTGTTAAAGGGAATGATATGTTTCATCCCAAGATCAGGACAACAAACTTTAGGGACCGATAAAAGCCTGTCATGATGTCATCTTTATAAATTCGTCTTCAGTTCCAGATATGTTTTTGTTTGCATAACATTGCTGAATTACATCACTGGTAAATGATGCATTCATCATTCATCTGCATGTTGCTTAATCAGAATTTATGTTGATGGTTTCAGGCACTTCTTCATTCATCTCACATGTACCATGAGGCCAAAACTTCATTCGCTAAACATGGTGTTAAGTTTGATAACGTTAGTGTCGATCTTTCTGAAATGATGGGTCAAAAAGATAAAGCGGTATCGACTCTCACAAAAGGTATCGAAGGTCTTTTTAAGAAAAACAAAGTTACATATGTCAAGGGTCACGGTAAGTTCCTCTCACCCTCTGAAGTTTCTGTTGACCAAATTGATGGCGGGTCCACCGTTGTCAAAGGAAAAAACATCATAATCGCCACTGGGTCAGATGTCAAAGGTCTACCCGGTATCACCATTGACGAAAAGAGGATCGTTTCATCAACTGGAGCTTTAGCTTTAACCGAAATCCCAAAAAAGCTGATTGTAATTGGTGCTGGCTACATAGGGTTGGAGATGGGCTCGGTGTGGGCCCGTCTGGGCTCAGAGGTCACGGTTGTGGAATTCGCACCCGACATTGTACCGTCAATGGACGGTGAGATCCGTAAGCAGTTTCAACGGTCCCTCGAGAAGCAAAAGATGAAGTTCATGCTTAAAACTAAAGTGGTAACAGTTGACACATCTACCGACATTATCAAATTGACCATTGAACCCTCAGCTGGTGGCGATCAATCTGTACTTGAAGCCGATGTTGTTCTTGTTTCCGCGGGTAGAAACCCGTTCACATCTGGACTTGGTTTGGAAAGCATCGGTGTTGAAACCGACAAAATCGGTCGAATCCCAGTGGATTCGAAATTTTCTACGAACGTGAAGGGCGTTTTCGCCATTGGTGATGTTATTCCCGGGCCCATGTTGGCACACAAGGCTGAAGAAGACGGTATTGCTTGTGTCGAATTCATCGCGGGGAAAGAAGGACATGTAGACTACGATAAGGTGCCAGGTGTCGTTTACACGCATCCCGAGGTCGCGTCGGTTGGAAAAACAGAGGAGCAAGTTAAAGAACTTGGAATCGCGTATACTGTCGGGAAGTTTCCGATGTTGGGAAACAGCAGGGCGAAGTCGATTGATGATGCGGATGGATTGGTGAAGATCATAGCCGAGAAAGAGACGGATAAGGTGTTGGGTGTTCATATTATGTGTAATAACGCGGGTGAGTTGATCCATGAGGCGGCTTTAGCGTTGACTTATGATGCTTCAAGCGAGGATATCGCGCGCACGTGCCACGCGCATCCGACATTGAGTGAAGCTGTGAAGGAGGCTGCCATGGCTACATATGATAAGGCTATTCATATATAGGTAGCTTCAATTGTGTGTTTTGATTTTGTTTGAGGGAAACTAAATTTGTGAAAAATAATAAGATGAAGATGAAGATGGATGTGGTGGTTTGACCATTGCAAAAAGAAGCCTTGTTAGACTTTGTTCTTTTTTAATTAATTTGAGAAATATGATTTTGGGTTTGTTTGAGATGATGACTTATATTAAGGGATTACTGTGTTAGTCCCATTAATAATATGAGCATGTACGGAGCTCTTTTGGTAATCACAAATGAATTTTAGTAGTTATATTGGTAAATGATTAACATTCAAAATTATTCTTAGTGTATGTGTAATTGTTTCATTAAGAATATGGTTTTTCTTTTGTGCAATAATATATAAAAAGGAAAATTAATGAGATTATTTGAATAATTAACCTTATAGCCTTTGAACATACACGTATGATTTACATGTCTATGAGTTGTAAACATATAGAGTTATGAACGGGTCAAGACCGGACCTGACCGTTAAGAAAGAATACCGAACCCCTCAGTAAATGTAAGAACGAAGACTGGACCAGAAATGCTATGGTCAGTCTCGGTCCACACTCCACAGACCAGTTAGTCGACCTTCACTAGTTGGCTGGGCCATAGGAGATCGAAATGGATCTTTGAAAACCAACGGGTAAGGTGATATCTTATTAAATAAAATAAAATTGGAAATTTGAAAAACCAAATGCAATTAAATAAGTACGTATTCTGATATCAAAATGGGCGTCTAAAATGTTTCGTGTTTTTGGATTCCTATGGTTATCAATACTTATCATGAGTTGGATACTTATGGTATATGGTTTATGGAACTGTATCTTTTGTGAAAACTCTATATGAAAGTGAAGAACCAGGAAAATCTGCTAAGATCAATACATATATTTTTTTTTCTTTTTAATATCATTATTATACTTATACAACACTTTTTCTTATTTGTAATTATGTCTATGTGCAATTACATGCGTTTGGAATTTAACACGTGTACCTGATATTTTTTGTAGTTGAAAATCGCATGTATTACTTACAAAGATCAGTGTAAGTTTCTTAATGCATGTGAATTTACAAATTCACAAGTTTATACTATAACACATGGTTTACAAAGCATACATACCCTATTGTCCGTAAGGCATTTGTATACAAATGAAGAGTTTCTCAATCACTTTTGTTTGTTGTTCTCTCTATTTTCATTGGCTAGTGACGTTTGGTATCGTTTAATGAAAGTGATTAATCAGGACTTGTGATTTGTTCTCTCTAGTTTCATTGCTTAGTGATGTTTGGTATCGTAATGAAAGTGATTAATCAGGACATAAACCAATCGAGGTTGTTCTGCTTTTATTTCATTTTGATTTTAGTTATTATCAGTAGCATCCACATTCATAATATCAAAAATTTTGTTATGATATAATAAAGTGTAATAAGCTATAATTTAATCTGTAACTCTCTACTTTTGTGGTTCAAAATTATTAATGTTGGAATTGAGGAACTGATGATCCAAAACCACTGAAGAAAACATCAACTGGTCATACTGAAAACATTATTGATGCAACAAAAGAGCTTAGTGTCTAATAGCTCAATAAAGTGTGTAGCTAATCAACAAAAATAATTGGTTAGACAACTCACAGTCACAATAGTGACCGATCAACAAGCGAAACAACTCATGAGCATCTGTTGCTAATCAATTTTCCACCAGTGGATATTGAGGGATGCAATGTAAACAACTAATCATTAAACTTATCAGTTATTATCAAAGCACAAAAGGCTTCTATAGTTGACCAACTAATGTTGAAGCATTGGAAGTCACAATCACCGTCGACATCAATTCACCAGTATCCACTTAAGATTACATGTCGTATCCACTTTAGATTACAAGACACTCCTTACTCATGTTGCAGACATGTCAAGGTTTGTTACGAATTGTTACACTTTCGTTTTAAGTCCCAGGCCTTGTTATATATGAATTGCATCTAAAAGCCTAGGCTTTCATCCATTTATCGATTTTTTGTATGAAACGTAAGTCTTGTAGTTAGTGGGATCAAATTGATCTACTAAATAGATATCGTCATCTTGCATGAAAACTCATATAGGCTCCTGAAGATTCCTATTAGATCCGTAAACACTAGGTTTTACAACAGATTCTGAAGCCTTGCCCTGATTTAGGTTCAACAACTTGTTGCTTGGGGGTTTCAACTTCAGGTGGGGTTACTTTTTGTTATTGTTGTTTAGTGGTTTGCTTTTTGTTCTTATGTTTTAGTAACTAACATAACCATATCTACTAAACTCGTCGGTAATGTGAGGAAGTAAATTTCACCTAAACTTGACATATTTCTAAAGTACAACATACACACAGTAGGTAGGTCTACAACTTTTTCATCGATTCTCTAGAAAAGTGTCAAAAAGTGTCTTGGCCGTATGACACAAAATCAGGATTTTGATTACGTGATGGGCGACCTGAAACCATCAAGAAACCATAGTAGATCACTATGGGGAGGGATAAATTTAGATGTCTTATATCAACTTAGCTAGTGTAAGTAGGAAATGTGTGATGAAATCTCAAACTTAAATTATGATATAGCTGCTTAATGATATATGAAATATATAGTTGTGTATTCAATAAATTGTTATATACTATACATAAATCCAAATAAACAACTATATCTTCCCTCTGTGATTTGAATCATTCATTTTTTTTTTGTTCTTTGTATGTCAATTCAGATTATGTTTTTACAAAACGAGTGGTTCATTCTTTAAGCATCGAAAATACATTTGCAACAAAAGGACAAAACACACAGATAAAAGGGTCATCACTCATCAGACATCATTGGCTTCAAAAAGAACTATTCAAATTTCTTTTCTTTTCTCGGAAGAAATGGCGATGGCGAATTTGGCCAGAAGAAAAGCCACTAGGCTTTTCAATACCACTTCTGATGCACTCAAATACTCCTTTTCTCTTTCACAAGCTTCCAGAGGATTCGTGTCTGGATCTGATGAGAACGACGTCGTCGTCATCGGCGGCGGCCCCGGCGGATACGTCGCCGCGATTAAGGCTGCTCAGCTTGGCCTGAAAACTACGTGCATCGAGAAACGTGGTGCTCTCGGTGGTACTTGTCTCAACGTCGGTTGTATTCCTTCTAAGGTAATCGTTTTCTCATTGTGTTGTTAGATTTTGTTAATTTGATTGAAATTAGAAAGATATACAGTTTGATTGGAATTATGAGTAATTAATGAATTGTGATTTCTGTTAAGAAACTGAAAGATTGTTTAGGGATGTTAATGAACCTATGATTCAAGGTTACTGATAATTTACTTGATTTTTCTACTACTTTCTGTTCATAATACATGTCATGTTGACTTGTAAATTGGTAATGTTGTGAAGTTTAATGATGGACTTACATTATATAAACAGAATGAGTAATATATCAAAGAACGTGACCTATTCTGGTGATTGATTTTCTTTCCATTAGGAATGTTGTCTCTTTCATTATTAGTTTATTTCTATAAAGTTTAAGTATATAATTATCTTGTAATAATACTTATGACTGTAATTGAACTGTATATTTTGGTCTTAATAGTAGCAAAAGAGTATGTTCTATGGTTCATAGTACCATAAAAAGCCAACATACTCTCCATTTTATAAGAAAAATCTTTCAACCCAGTTTTAGAATATTAGAGTCCTTAAACTTTTCTAACACTCCAATATAACAGAGATAACACAGGAAGGTGTGAAATTTTCTAAAGGATGATTTCTTAGTTCTTCAACAGGATAAGATTTGATGAAGTAGCTTTTTAAAAAATGCTAATGTTTTTTCTTTTTTTTTTTATTATTTTCTTTTTAACTTTTATTTTTATGTAAGATGGTATGAGTTTGTGTTTAAAACAGTCAAAACTGATGAGGTAGTGCTCCACTTTAGGAGTTTACATGACAATATGACATACACGTCACCAAAAATTACCTACAAAATATTTTTTAGAAAGTATATTGATACCTCAATTACTTGTATCTCAAACAAGTTCATGGACTTTTGATATTCTGAATTTGGGTTGGATGACTGTGTGCAAAATGAGAAAGTATCTTGGTTCTTTATTGTATTCGCCACTATGATTTCATTTTAAAGTTCATAGTTCTTAATTTATTAATGGATATTGTTTATATGGTATATAGCTAGCAAGTAAAGTTATCTATGTAGTATAGAAGGTTTCTACGTAGAAAACATTATTCAGTAGTTAAGAAAATGAAGACATGAGCATTAGGAACAATTGAAGAGATTATTATATTCTCAAACAATTTATCAAATTCCTTTTACTATGACTACATGAACTTTTATCTAAACAAAAATAGAAAGAAAAATTTTCAGTTTTGTTAATGGATTTGGTCTGGTTTATATATCAAGCTACCAACTAATGCTTTCATATTTAACTTATTTACTGGTTTATATATATATATATATACACACCTAGATACCATTGAGGTAGAACCCTATTGGCTTACATAATGGAAAGTAGAATTTGCATTTATTTTAGGGCATTTTTTGTGTATTGTAGCTTTTTGTCTCCTTCAAAATTGCTCTGAAATGATTACTATTTTTTTTTATTAATTTTTAATTGTAATAAAAATTTGATATTCAGGCACTTCTCCATTCATCCCACATGTACCACGAGGCGAAAACCAGATTCGCCAAACATGGCGTAAAGTTTGACAATGTTGAGATCGATGTTGCAGCCATGTTGGGTCAAAAAGATAAAGCGGTATCGACTCTCACAAAAGGTATCGAAGGTCTTTTCAAGAAAAACAAAGTTACATATGTCAAGGGCTATGGTAAATTCCTCTCACCCTCTGAAGTTTCCGTTGACCAAATTGATGGCGGGTCCACCGTGGTCAAAGGCAAAAACATTATAATCGCCACCGGGTCAGATGTCAAAGGTCTACCCGGTATCACCATTGACGAAAAGAGGATCGTTTCATCAACCGGAGCTTTAGCTTTAACCCAAGTCCCTAAAAAGTTGGTTGTGATCGGGGCTGGTTACATCGGGTTGGAGATGGGTTCGGTCTGGGGTCGTCTGGGCTCAGAGGTCACGGTTGTTGAGTTCGCACCGGACATCGTCCCGTCAATGGACGGTGAGATCCGTAAGCAGTTTCAACGGTCCCTCGAGAAGCAAAAGATGAAGTTCATGCTTAAAACTAAAGTGGTAGCGGTTGACACATCTACCGATATTGTGAAACTAACCGTTGAACCGTCGGCTGGTGGTGATCAATCTGTTCTTGAAGCCGATGTTGTTCTTGTCTCCGCAGGTCGAACTCCGTTCACGTATGGACTTGGTTTAGAAAACATCGGTGTTGAAACCGACAAAATCGGTCGGATCCCCGTGGATTCGAAATTCTCGACGAACGTGAAGGGCGTTTTCGCCATTGGTGATGTTATTCCGGGGCCCATGTTGGCCCACAAGGCGGAAGAAGATGGTATTGCTTGTGTGGAATTCATTGCGGGGAAAGAAGGACACGTGGACTATGATAAAGTACCGGGTGTTTGTTACACGCATCCCGAGGTGGCGTCGGTTGGGAAAACCGAAGAGCAGGTTAAGCAGCTCGGGATCGAATACCGTGTCGGGAAATTCCCGATGTTGGGAAACAGCAGGGCGAAGTCGATTGATGACGCGGAAGGACTGGTGAAGATAATAGCCGAAAAAGAGACGGATAAGGTGATTGGGGTTCATATTATGTGTAATAACGCGGGTGAGTTGATCCATGAGGCGGCTTTAGCGTTGACTTATGGCGCGTCGAGTGAAGATATCGCGCGCACTTGTCACGCGCATCCGACGTTGAGTGAGGCTGTTAAGGAGGCTGCCATGGCTACTTATGATAAGGCTATTCATATATAGGCAGTTGTTGATTTTTGGTTGTTATTTTGTAACCATTTGGATGTTGGATCCAAGTTCAACTTGAATTTATAAACTTGGTTTAACTGATTTTTATATGCTCAATAAATAACGTCAATATTTTGTTTCCCGGTCAAGACTTTGCTTTATGTGTTTTGTTCAATCTTACCCTGGAACGTGTTGAAAATTTGAAAAACATTGTCACATCTATCATTTTTTTTTTTACTTTTGAAAACATCTCTCTATCTATATATTTAAAATAATAATAAACAAAAAGGTGGAGACCTCATCAGCTGATCGGTCTTCACGTTCTTATTGTTGGCCGACACCCCCAAAAAATGGTGAGCTTGAAAAAAAGGGCCACGTGACCATCATCCATTGAGATGGTCTTAAAATGTAATGATATAATCCTTTTAAATTATGGAAAACATAAACACAATTCGTTCAATGTATTCTATACAATTTAAAAAAGTACTAGGTGATTTATGATAAACACTTTGTTTGGCTATTTGATGTGCATGGGCGTAACCATGTGGAAGACAAAGGGAGCAGCCGCCTTTCTTGAAATTCTTTTTTTTTAATGGTATATATATGTTAAAATCCTGATTGTCTCCCATAAAATTTTGCAGTCATCTCAAATCCGCCCTCAATCAACTCTCAATCCGAATGTTCGTTATAAATCCCAAGCCAACCCGAGCAAAACATAAAAATTTATCATATAGTGATACTCAAACGACTCTAAAAAAATTTCGTCCCACATAAAAAAAAAATTCTGGGTCCGCCACTGTTGATGTGACCATGAGAACCTCCGATTTTGTAAATTTCATGTTAGTATACATGTGCAGATCGTTTTCTTAAAAGGTGATGGTGGTAATACCTGAGATATTTCATTTGTTACAAAAAATAAAAGCTATGGTTAAAATTGGTGACCAACTTAGCGCTTTTAATATTATTTTTACAAACATAAGTAATATAACGTTAAAATTAGTGTAATTTTATTTTTTTTCCTTTGGTGGTCCACGCATATATATACATTATATGCAATCCAATACATACGAAAGGCCCCTAATTTAATAGGATTTCAATTCCTCAACATATGGTACTAATTACTTGCCAACTCTAGAAGATATAAGTAAGAAATTTGGAGGTGGCATCAACTCAAGAAGATATAAGTAAGAAATTTGGAGGTGGCATAGATGAGGATGTAAACACAGAATCAATCACAAGTACACAACTCACGATTAAATTGTAAATAACAAAAACAATACTTTTCCTCGGAAGCGTTTTCTGTGTTGTATTAACTTCAACTGATTACAAGAATTAAATACCTAAGCAAATAACAACTCAATAACTCCTACCCACTACTCCACGAAATCAGAAATATTAACCACAAATAAAGGAAAACACTACCGACTATTACTTACTAAGTCAAACAAAGAAACAGAAAGATAAACAAAAAGTGAACCATGCGTAATCATGGCCACGTCACTGCCACATAGGATGGTGTTGTAATTTAACAGAGGATGTTGATGTGGATGTGTAGGCCACGTCACTGCCGCATACGGGGTAGACCAAATTTGGAATGACATTTCTAGGATAGATTAACTGTACCATGCATTTTAGATGAGATGAGGGACAAGATAGGAGATTGAGATGGTTTAGGCACGTGTGGAGGAGATAGCCGAAAACATCGGTAAACAGCGTGAACCCTCACGGTGGAGAAGAACACAAACAGAGTTAGACTAAGTTTTATATGACGACAATAATAGACACTGTTTGCTATACCTGCATCTCTCCAAGGATATGATAAATTTTTTGAGTTCTTGAAGACGTTAGATAAAGATTAGGATTTTACGAAAGAGTATTGATTTAGGTTGCGATGGGGTTCGTATCTTAAATTGTAGTCCACTTACATTGCATGTAGTTGTAGGTATTGATGTGCCTATGGTCTTGAGTTTGCTTTTAGTATTAAGTGAAATGTGTGGTAGTTGTGTTCGTTGCTTTTGTCATACGTATAGTTTAAAATTTTTGTTTCGATGTACCTTAACCCTTAGATGGTTTAGTGTTAGGGATTTGATAATTTTTTAAACCTTCACTTTATCTTTCATTTTTTGTCAGTATGAAACTTGTTTCTTTCATCATGATTACAAATTTAAGTCACCATGTCATTTCTACACTTTTTAGGCAAAAAGTCTATCCAAACCCAAACACATATGACATATAAGGTGTGTGCGTGTGTGTGTAAAGAAGGGTAAAACAATTTCTGCTACAAAAAACAAACCAGATAACTCATTATGATGTATAGAAAATATTAAAAGTATATGGATAACTTCTTGTCTATCATATCTTGCACAATATTACATTGCTCCAACAATTTGCTTAACCTCCTCTCATTCACCTTCCTCTCGTCTTCCACATAATTCTTTTCCTCCACCACCACTGGATCATCCACCATTTCAACCTCAACCGTCGGATCATAAACCGCTGCATTCCTATCCTTATACTCCAATTCCAAACTCGGCCTTATCATAACCCGCATCATTTCATCAAGAGTCGGTGACATCAGATTATAAGATTCATCTTCAGAACTCTTTAAACCATTATGTTGTCGGTCCAAGATATACGCGGTTGCAAACACACCATTAGATACGCGTGTCAACTGCCAATTGAAGATACGTCGGAAGATGCTGGTCCAACTTGGAACAAGGTTATAGGTCGAACCATGTAGCTCGAGTCCCACACAACTTTGTACCAAAGTATCTGCTTCCTTTTGGGCCAAGTGTAAGCCCATTAAAGGACTCAAGTAGGTCACCAACAAGTGCTCAAGTTGTAATTTCTGGTTCATGACATCAATCGCGGTCCAAGAACACCATGATACGTTATTTGGTAATTTACAGTTTTTTAATGCTTGCACGAGAGGCGCGATTCTTGAATCAAAGCTCCAACCTACACTCGGAAGATAAGATTCCAAAATTTTGAAATCAATCAACGAGATCTCGGGGCATGGCCAGCTGGCAGGGTTTGATTTTGCAGCATCACAGATTTCTTTGATTGATTCATCCAAACCATTATTGATAGCTGTGATGCACTGTTCTGGGCTTGTTTTATAACCATTAAATTGTACGCGTGTCATAACTAACTCGCGTGTTTTTACACGGTTCACAAAGGGTTGTACGGGGCTCTCACTAGCCAGCCACTCCAACGCCATTTTTAAATTCTCATCACTGAATATCCCATCTGTTTGCTTGCTTTCAACTATTGGAATAACTGAAAACGAACAGATTTTTGAATTATCGACTTGATTGAGTTCCAAATTTTCAACTACGGTTGACGGGTTGGTTTTATAGGAAACGATTAAGACGACAAGTGGCAAACGAGAAGCATGTGGGATTAATGATACGAGTTTTCGAAGGCGGATCTTTTGTGTTTCCCATGAAATATGTTCAGATGCTAAAAACATAACTGCATTTGAGCCCAAAACCGTTTCTTCAACTAAATTATCAGATTGTATGTTTCTGACCACTGACAGATAACATGTCGAATCACTAGATGAATTTTTATAATCCCATTTTTTCCAGATTGATAAACCCGGTGAAGAAGCTACTAAATCATCATCGTTGTTGTTACCGATGTTTTCAGGCATAAGTTTATACCGCAACCATGAGGCGGGACCCAGATTGGAAAATTCCGTACCGGGTTCTTCCGGATCCAGAGAAGAAAATAATAATTTCCAGCAAATGCAATTGGGATACTGGTTACGTTGACCGAGTGTGGCAGCTACCACGTTGGAAATGTTGAATCTTGACCACAACTGTTCTTGTTTCGCGTGTCTCTCACACATTATGCGGTCGATGTCAAAGTCACCAACAACTTTTAATTGCTTCACAAGGAAAAAAAAGATAAATGAGAGGCGTTATATAACCCGTGAAGAACATATGTAAGATGAAAAGTAACGACAGATATTGGTTTTAAAATGCACACATCAGATGCACATATAACAATAATGTGATGATGACATCGCATCACTGCAGTAGATACGATACAATTCCATATGCGTGCATCGACAGCGCATAGTACATATGCGATCTAATGCGTGTTGTGATGCATCATGCAGTTCGCCAGTTTTTTTTCAACAAATTAGATCATTGATTGCATTGGGTCTGAGATTTTCAGATCGTATTGAACAAATCTAACCACCAATTGAAAACATACTTGACCATCAACTGAATAAATGTAAAAGAGAAGACGATAATGTCTTATTTCAGTGTTTAAAAGTGTTAACAATATAGAAATAAATATAAATTTATTTTTAGTATCTTCTAATAACGAACTCCTCAAATACGTGATGTCAGCTATTGGGATTAAAACGCACCAAAGCTATATAAAATCAAATTACAGGTAGTGGAAAACAACCGTACCTCTTTGTAGTGGCGCATTGGCGGGCCCAACGAAAGGGAACTCAGTGCAGCAGTTGCCGCCAGTTGTTTTTTATTGCGTAAATCTTTTTTTATTTTAGCGCGCCGCCTCCATAGCCTAAATCAAAAGAGTAGATATAAAGATGCAAAACATTAAAATATTTTAAATCCATAGTACAAAATTAGTACCTCAATATCAGCCTAAGTTTTGCTTCAGCAACTTGTTCATCTACAGAGTTATCAACTTCAATTTCATTTGCCACTTGTTGAATCTCAATTTCAGGTTCATCATCCTCAACAGAAGTGAAATTGGGGTCAATCATTGGATCTTGTTCAACAGGCTGTTGTACAGCTGGCAATACTTCTACAAAAACATTCTTTTCAACGATGTTCGATTGTCCATGCTTCTCAAGAGAGTTTCTAAATCGTTTATCATATCTTGGTTTTGCCAAACTTGTAGGGGCAGAATTCGGAATTTTAAAAGAACTATTTGTTTTGAAGATATTGCGAGGTGAAGAAATTGCAACTTCCAAGTGAGGATGATGTTTACTCAAACTGTCATCAACCGCTACTGGTGTACTCAACATTGACTGCAATCGCGTGTCATTTTTTACCGATGAAACGCGTCCGTTATCTGTCATGTGGGTGTCAATGACATTGGTAAAACTTCGAGTTTTTTCCTTACGAACAACGGGCGAATCTTGTTGCATATCTTCAACCACAATCCCTTTTAGAGGTAAAGATTCAATCAAACAAGGAGGAGATATAACATCATCAACAACAGTTGCAGATCGCTTCTGATGAACAAGTTTTGAGAGCTTTAAACAATATTCACTGTCACCGTTTAGAAATTGTCCTTCTTTTACCATATATGGCTCTTCAAATTCCTTTACGGAGAATCCATGATATTCTAAAAGGTCTTCCATGTTATCTTCCTAAAATTATATAATAAAAAATAACATTAAGATAAGATTAAAAATTGGATAATTAATATTAATTAGTTTTGGAGAAACTGACCTCCATTCCAAGCCACTTGGCAACTTGAGTAACTGGTATTCCTTGGTTATTCTGTAGACCACTGTGAAGAGCAGCAAGTGCTTGAGTTCGTAACTGGGAAAAGTCAAATTTAATAATGAGTCAACATCGCGTGTATGAGCCTCCGCAAGATTTTCAAGGAATCTTGAGGAGGTGATTAGGAGTGTTTAACGGGTGATGTTTGCAGGTGGGACCCGACACAAACCTGAAAATTTGACAAGAACCCGAACACGTGATGAACCCAAAAATTGTGTCAGGCATATGAACCCGAACAACACGACATAAATATTCATGGGTTGCACGAACACGAACACATATCCATTTAGCATAAAATACCCAGCAAAGTTAATTTATGGAATCCAACACATTTAAAAAAAATAAATGGGTTAACGGGTCAACACAAGAAAACCGTGGGTTGACACGGACAAAACCCATGTGGCTAAAAGGGTTCGCTGGTTCAACCAAAACTGACCCTGACCCGTTTATACTAAACCCAAACACGCATATTTCGTATTGTGTTAGAATTTCACACCCCTAGACATAATCATTCGCACCAATCCCAATGTCAAATACATAAAGTACATGAACGTACTGATGAGATGTTTTGCAAAGATTTTTACTCGAAAAGCTATATGCGACAATTTCAATTCATTTATATATGAATGAGCCAATTGATGCAAATGACCTATTAAATTATTTATTCAAAGATTTAGATCTGAACCCAATGACCTACAAGCCCATCTTGCTAAAGAAAAAGACTAGACCTTGCCAAAGTGAGCATGCATTAAGCATGCTTGAAGATAGCTAGCCTTTCTAACCAGACGAAAGAATGATATAAAATTACCACTTCTGCAGGCTCTGAAAGAACAAAACAAAAAACAATAATGTGGCGCGTTAAAAGAATATATACAAACACACAAACCCAGTAAAATCCCATCAAATTATTAGGGTCTAAGGACCCTTATTCCATTGGGATAAAGAGGCTGCTCCAAAGAGACACCGACTCAAATACGACCCCAATTTTTTTTCACATATATATAGAGAGAGGGGTGGATTATTTGAAAACCCACTTAAGATGTGAAAACACTAGAAATCCGATTTTTCAAATTTTTTATTTTTTAGTTTTTAGATAAATTCTACATTAAATTCTAAGACTTTCAATAAAAAATATATAAAAAAGCTCCGGGTAGATTTTAAAAAAATATATTTTATATAAGAAAGACGAAAGTTACATATGTAAACTTGTGTTACATATGTAACATAGTAACATACCATGTTTTTACCATGTTACATATGTAACATTTCGCTGAAATTAGTTTTTTGTTATTTTTTACATACTTTTAAAAAAGAACAAATACTCGGCGCTTTTTGTGTTTGTTATAAAAAGGAGACGAACTAACATTTAAAAGTGAGCATTTTTTAAGAAAAATAAAGAATTGTTTAGCTTGAGTTTTCTAAGGTTTTCACATCTTAAGTGGGTTTCATAAATATATTTCCCATAAATATATTATTTTTTTTTTATTTAAGATATAAGACAAACCTAGCCACATTACGAGCAAACAGAACTTGTGGAGCTTGTCGTATCCCAGGTGTCATCTTGGCAAGATCAAGTGAGAGCTCTGAAGGTTCAACCTGAAATTGTTTCCACTTGTCAGAACACCATCGGATACAACAATAAATAAATAAATAAATAAAGATGTAGAATTATGTTGGATAATGAGTTACTTTATATCCTGGATGTTTATCCAATTTGAGAAGTGCATAATAACCTCTGAACTCTCTTTCTGTAGGCACCTCTGTTCCATTCTTTCTATGATCATCATACAACTGGAATAACTCGACAGATGTTTTGTTCATCTGTTCTATGTTGAGATGCGCATCAAATCCCTCTGAAAAACCTTCTCCTTTTGTGTATTCGCATAATTCATGCATCGCGATAATATGAAGCCGTATCTAACACCCACCAACAGCATAACTTATTTATTGACATACAGTAATCCGATCATGATCCCTAAAAGCTACTTGTGAAGAGTAGTAGAAATGGGCAGAGGTGGCAAAACGTGCAGGTCAGTCAGATTAGGTAACGGGTCAGTCAAAACAGACATTTTTTTGTCAAGAACAGTTTTATCCAAAATTATTATTATTTTCTCATACATAGCGTGTCATATGTGATTACAGAAACATATTAACTTAAAACAAAACAAAATTTCTGAATAAAATGATTCAGAAGGATATATGCATAAGAAATTCACTTTCAATCCATTCAGCACACTTGACCCGTTCCTTTTTAAGCTTTTTTTTTACCCACTTGACCCATTAGCATTAAAAATATTATCCGTAAGTAAATATGTTGCAATAACCAATTTCTAAGATGCAACTAATCTTGCAATATGTAGATTTTAAGAAAAGCGGTTAAAACCTTGGAATGAAAACGAGCACATAATGCTCGCAATTCAAACCAAGGTCATAACATTGTTGGTTTGGGTAAAATTGTACAGTATATATTGCAATTAGTTGAAATAGGTATACAATATATATTTGTATCAATGGAGTAACAATAAATTATGAGACAAGAACAAACCATCTGCTCCAGCATAGTAATAGCTCCTAAATTAAAGATATGTTGCATCCTGAGGTCCATCCTGATGGCCCTCATCCGGTCCCACAAAAAGTTATATAAACCAAGAAATCTATCATCATACGGTTGATCCAGCAAGTTTAAAAGATAATCCATGGTTTTTTGCAAGATTTCCATCGGTCGTATCAGTGCAGCTTCCCTCTCAGCAGTTCTAGTGTACTGAAATTTGTAAGAAAACTTGATTACTCGTTACACAATATAAAGACTAAACAATAGTCAACATTAGAAAAGGAATGTTTGACCCGTTTACTTATACGTGGGCCAATGGGACTGCGTTATATCTTGAATCAGAGAGATAATAATATTAGCGAAAAAAGGAACAGGTCAAATGGGCTGGAGAGATCAAAAATGTTGAAAGTTATATCTTGAATTAGAGAGATAAAAATATTAGCGAAAAAAGGAACAGGTCAAATGGGCTGGAGAGACTAAAAAATGTTGAAAATTACAGATGTCTATTTTAGCGTATACTACCTTTTAAATCATGTTTATTCATGGATTTAGATCATATCTATCAATCTATACCTAATAAATAAGTAACTTTGGCGCCAGGTGTCACGATTATGTGGCTCCAGATTTATTTTTCCCGTTTATCTTATATCATCCCTTAATATTCTATTTATTACCCATGTATTATTTATTATTTCTTTTATTCAACCCTCTATTTCTCATTTCACCCCTTCACTATTTAATATCTCTTTTATTCAACCTGAGTAATACACGGGTTTCTATCCAAGCTGGTGTAAATATGTAATAAATAATAATATTGAGTATTTTTTATCATAATTCATGCATTAATGATTTATAAGAAAATTCAAAATCGCTAAAAAATATTTGTGGGTCCACCTGACCAGGACCATCTTGGTCCGATTTCATAAATCAAGGCACGAACGCGCTTACCTTTTTAACTGCAAGAGATTCAGTTGTGCGGTTTCTATCCCCGTCCAAACGTTCATAGTGATCAAGATCTCCTTTTCTCTCTCGCTCTCCTCTTTCTTGCTCTAAAAAAAGCATCAAAAATACAATGCAAGGTTGTTAAAAAAAATTTCACATTAAGCTTCTTAGAATACAATAAAGTTTAAAGCGCAACTAGGGTTAGTTATCAAGCCATGTATTTATTTAGTGCATTAGACTAACAACATTATGCCCTCCGCCATCTCAAAAAAACATGGAAAAATAAGTGGCTGTTAATCAATCTACAAAGATAAAATATAATATCCTAATAAGATTAACTATACTTGATACTCTCATACTTGCGGGTACGCTCGGTATATCTCTAAATTCTATTTTAACATTTAAAAGATTAATCAATTATCATATCTTGAATATCCGATGTTTCCTATTTTAGGATCAAGATATGCTTTTTGGTGCTTTATTACTTTTAACGCAATCTATTGGTGTTCAAGTGTTAATGCCTTGATAATGCTATCTTCTTGTTATACATTATTAACAAAAGAATAGGAGTTTCTTTTTGCCAATTTACCCTTGATTACCAAAAAAATGCAGGATGGTATTGTAGCTGCAATGATAGTCATGACATAAAAAACATAAGGTATATTTACATGCATGTTTAACTTTAAAGAAACAGGTCCAAATATCTTCATTTCTCCAAACACAAGTATTATCATTGTGTAATTAAATGCAGAGACTCCATTTGTGCTCTTTTAAAAAACTAGATAGAAAAAAAAAAAAAAAAAAAAAAAAAGCAATCAACAGCTTCCTTGAATTATCCCTTAAATATGTGCTCCTTTTATACCAAAAAGAGTCTTCTTTACAACTTGAAATTGAAATCATCTTCTGTTATTTACAAGGAAAAAAGTTGCATTTTTAGAAAATGAAACAAACAAACAAACAAACACAAAGAGCCTAAGTGTCATCAGGACATCAAATCAGACATGCAAGAAGTGCCAATTAGTTGCAACATCGAAAAAAATGTGTTTATAATAATATTAGCCTTAACAACAAGACAAGAAAGAATACCTGGACACATATCTGGACAATATCCAATGATAACCGTTGATGAATCTTGATCTTCACCATCGGTTTGTAAGTTACTATTACGTAAATGTCCTGTTGTCATATCTGAAGATTCAACCATAAACTTTCTTTTCTCCATACCCAAATAATCAGCTTGTTGCGGCTTTTGGTTTCTATTGACATTATCACTTGGCTCAGGTTGACTAAGTTCGTCTTTAAAACGGGCCAATCGCTTTGCTTTGGCTTGCAATTCTCTGTAGTTAATTATTATAAATAAATAAATAAAGTCGATTAATAACTTTAATAAAAAGTTGAAATCAGTTTAAAATGATTAAAATACTGTACTCATACTTGACACGTTAATTGTTTATATTAAACTTTGGAGAAACAGGTCGAAAAGTCAACCTAGCATCATACCTTTCGGCATCATCATCATGTACAGACTTGTTCCCACGCAACCCTAGATCAGTTGAAAAGGGTATTTTAGTCCGTTTTGGACCAGATAATTCGCTTGGATTGTTTGCAGGTTTATCAAGATCAACATATGGTGGAGTCCAAACATGACTACTGGAACTTGTGTTTAATTTGGGAGGAGATACAGACGGCCTACATAACAAAACAAAAGAAAAAATGTTCAAAAACATGCACTGCATGATGATAGGCTAATTGTTTGTATAAATAACATGTTTATATCATTCATCAAATCATAATATGTAGAAAACAAAATGCTAGAATACTAAAAGACCACATGATACCTAAATTACAATTTTATCCTATATCTTGAAAAATATCTACTATCACCCTATACTCAATTGGCCAATTGGCTAATTGGCTGTATAAAATTTGAAGAAAAAAAGTTATGGTCAACCCAGCCCAGCTAGTACCCAAAAATTAGCTGTATTGACCCGTATACGACACCAGCTCTGGTGGATAGCATCATACCTTTTGACATCATCATCATGTACAAACTTGTTCCCCCGCAACCCTAGATCAGTTGAAAAGGGTAATTTAGTCCGTTTTGGACCAGATAATTCGCTTGGATTGGTTGCAGGTTTATCAAGATCATTGTATGGAGTCCAAACATTATTGGGCCTTGTGTTTAATCTAGGAGGAGATATAGACGGCCTACAAAACACAAAAGAAGGAAAACGTTTCAAAAAAAAAAAACAGGCAGAGTGTAATGATAGGAATAAAATGGAGTTAACATAACATGCTTTTATCAACCAATATACGAAAATATAAATAAAACAAGACAAGTAAAACTGAAAAATGGAATATAAAAGACCACAAAAAACTTAAATTACATCTATATCCTATATTTCTAGAAATATTTGTGTAAGGATTGATTTTAGAGAGTGAAGTAAACTCAACTACGTCGATATCTTCATTCAGTTCACGAGTTTGTTTATGTAAACAAACACCTGTAACAATTTTACATTTGCAACCCTCTTATTAAACTACAGTTACCACTAAGCCCCTCTACTATTTGTTATGTAATAATTGGCTACCATAATATTCAAGACACGCTAACTTTCTATATAAAAACTTGGTGAAAAATGGTAACCTCTGATCAATAGCATCATACCTTTGGGTACCATCAACATGTACAGACTTGTTTCCTTGCAACCCTAGATCCGTTGAAAAGGGTAATTTGGTGCGTTTTGGAACAGGTAATTCAGTTGGATTGGTTGCAGGTTTATCAAGATCAGTATATGGTGCAGTCCAAACATGACTATTGGGCTTTGTGCTTAATCTAGGAGGAGATACGGAAGGCCTACACAAAACAAAATTGAAAATATTCAAAAAACATGCAACGTGTGATTCTAGAAAAGAAATAGAGTTGAAATAACATTAACGAAATGAAGATATATTACAAGATGGGTCAAGCTGATACATAGAATATTAAAAGAACACACAATTGTGTCACTAACAGCTAATTCTGTAAAATAAAGATGACAAAATGTTCATATATGAGCTTCAATGTTTAATTTACCTTTTAGTTTCATTTGAAGGACCAAACCCTTCACGTGGAAGATTCTTTTGATGACTATGAGGAAATTTGTTTATCTGGGGAACATGGTGACTGCAAGAATGTGAAGATTATTATTATAACTCAATATTGAAAAAACCTTGTACACGAAAGACAAAAGAACATGTGCTTGATTGACAAAGACAGTTAAATTTTATGATTTTATAGTAGTTTAAGATGCCAATAATAACACAATATGATGAATTATATATGCAAGTGGAGATAGTAGCACGATGTATAAATAATAACTTTCTAATATCAATTCAGGATATTTCATCTTGATAATGTACAAAAGATTGATAGATTTATCTGAAAATATAACAATCACCAACTGACTTGCAAATTATTAACAACACATTACAGTACTAGTCTATGTGTTCTCTTTAGTAAAATACGGGTCAAAAAACTAACTACGAACAGTTGTTAGTCTAAGTCACTAGCTTTTGGTGAAGATTGAGTCATAGTAAGATATAATCTAAAGCAGTTGCCGATTTTTGCAACTTTGGCCTCTAAAGCTCTTGTAGCACTGAGAATGACCCTGAGCTTTCCAAATGTGTTGTTTTTGTCCTTCCAAATCCCAATGAACTCGGTTTTCTCCTCAGATAAGCTAGTTTTAGCACCGAGCCCTACAAATCAACTAAAATGAGGATTTGCAATCAATTAACAATAAATCAGGGTAAATAAGAACTAAAAACATGTGTGGTTTGCAACACATCACTCAACAATTGAGAGAACAATTACACTTCTTCTTTTTTATCCAGCTCAATCGCACAATTGTCTTTTAAGTTTTAACCAATGTTAGATCTAATTGCAAAGAAATATGTGACTTTTTTTTGTTAGTTACTTTATGTAATATTTTTAATGTGTTTTTTCTAACAAATAATTACTAACTTTTATATACACAATATTATTCATGGTAACATACTACCAGTCAAAAATAAAAAAACCATTAAAAAAATTAGATAAAGTTAAAAATTAACTAACAACAAAAGGTCACATACTTTTTTGCAATTAGAAGTAACATTGGTAGAAAGACAATTGTAGGTATTAAAGGGGATTCAAAAAACAGAGTGTAACCGTTCTCCCGATTGTCGGGTAATGTGTTGCAAAACACACATATTCTTAGTTCTTTTTTACCCCGTTTTATATAATTGATTGCAAATGCTTTGATTTTTTGTACTTATTTCAATTTATATTGGATATGTCGGACTAAGTGCCAAAACAAGCTTATCTAAGGTGAAACTAAGTTCATCGAGATTTGGAAGGACAAAAACAACACACATGAAAAGCTCAAGGACTATTTGTGCCGAAACAGGAAGTTCGGGGGACAAAAACAACACACATGGAAAGTTCAAGGACTAGTGCAGTAGTGCTAAAACATTATTTACTTAAAATATAACAATCACCTGATAAAAAGTATTATCCATTTTTGCATAGTATAGATTAACATAACAAATGTGGGTTTGAGCAAGTTCTTACAGATTTGACACCTAATGCTCATCAATAATCGTTACAAAAAATGGTGGCATTGATTTGACCCACAAGCTTTCATCATTTTGTCCGTATTAAAAGGCATTTTAACTAAATAATGTTTAAGCATTAGTTAAACCATCTATGCCATTTCATACATAGCCTTTATTCACCACCAACTCACCAAGAGAGCGATACAAATCAGCAATAATGTTAACTAGCTAGACTGAATACGAGAATAGTCAAACTTGCCTCGCCACAACAGTTGTTGAGTTTTGCAGAACATCTTTGTAAGTTGAAACTGAAGGTGGTGATCTTGTTCTTTTCAAGTCTTGAGCTTGGCTTATGGTAGGAAACTCAGTTCCTCGATTATGTGATGGAAAAACAGGCGGGACTGCAAGACCTTGATGACCTTCAGGTTTCAGAGAAGAACCGTTAAACCTAGAGGAGATGAGAGCTATCAGTGACTTTTAAGATACATCACTCAAACACAGTTGCTTAAAACAGCAGAAATGAAAATATACCAGGATGGTGATGATTGAGAAGGAGGTCGGTACCCAAAAGAAGGAGTTTGTTGTCCGGGATTAGCGGTACCAGGACCAGAGTTCTTGTCAAATCCACCAGACCACATTTTACTGAATTCACAAATTGAGCGAATCCTCTCTGAATATCTTCATTGTTTGAGTAACAGAATGAAGAACAAGCCTACAAAATGAATTTGGGTAACTGTTGAGTAACAAATTCCATGCGAATCAAACTCGAAGGTCTGAATGTGACGGTTTTCACTGAGCATTAGGGTTCTATAACGGACCACAGAAAACGTTGTTCGTCGTTTTATCATAAGTTACTTCATGGATACATAAGCTAAATTGACAGCGACAAACCTGTACCAGACACGTATGTAGCTTGCCGGATGAGATGGAGTTGTCAATTTATGATTGGCAATTGATTTCGCAGCTAGGGTTCTTCAAAGACGGTGAGCCAGATGTGCGTGTATTTGTTCTTTGATGTGTTTTGGTTGCCATAAAGTAACGCCATTCGCCACCATAGTAATTGATTTTACGGGGTTAATTTATTTTTACAAAGCATATTTCACGGATCAATTATTTTGATCGATTTATGTTTTTTTTAACGATGGGGAATTTTATTGAATTAAATAATATACACAATATTATTCATGGTAACATAATACTAGACAAAAATAAATACCATTAAACACATTAGATAAATTTAAAATTTAACTAACAACAAAAGGTCACATACTTTTTTTGCAATTAGAACTAACATTGGTAGAAGGACAATTGTAGGAATTAAGCGGATTCAAAAAATGTAATCGTTCTCCCGATTGTCGGGTAATGTGTTGCAAAACACACAATTGTAGAACACTGGTACACCGGATAGTCTAAGATGCTAGGGAGAGACTAGACACCACAATTACAAAGTCATACGGTTTATAGAACAAGTTTAAAAGCACAAAAATCCTCCCACTTAATGCAATTCACTGATGGCTTTTAAGTTTTTGAAACATAAGAGAAATTCACAATGGTGATTATATGTCAAAAAAACTGCTAGAGAATCTTAAAAACGGCTAGCTTAAGGCTTCCAACGGCTATAATCGTTCAGCTCACGAAAAAATGGTCGAACTTATTTACGAACCGGTTTGAAGCGTCGGGCCGGGAACCAGTTTGGTAAACCTTGTCTCAAACCGGTTTTGGGGTTTAGGAACACAAATCTGTTACTAATCGACGGGTCGGACCGCTTCAGGAACCGGTTTTGGTCAAATGGGTTTGAATATGGGCCCGTTGCGGTTTTTAAGCCGTTTTTTGCCCATCTATAGTTTAGAGTGTGTTTGTTCTAGGGCTGTGCATGTGATGTTTTTGAACTTGTTTTATTTAATAGCCAAAGAGAAAGGTTAGAGAACCAAAGGAAGACAACGTCACTCTTGGACCTGCTACACGTGAGGGTGAGCTCGTATTTGGTGTGGCACATATCTTTGCATCAATGATACTTTCATTGTAAGTTTAAAGTTCCATCCCTCTCTCTTTACACACACACATATACAGTGAAACATCGCCTTATTCTTTATTCCTATATTTATATATATCATAGAACATGATATGTTGTATGATACATATGACTCTTTGACATTATGCTTACTGCAACATGTGATGTGACTGATATCTCTGGAAGAGAAACCCTTGTTCGGATTACTGGTATGAATTTTAGTTCTTTCATGAAGATCTATGGATTACCAAATACAGAAAAATGAGTATTTTGTGATAATGGTTCCATGGAAGCAACACTTAATCGGTTTTTTTTAAATATTTTAGTGACTAAAGCATACAAATTTCCGTGAAGCTAAATTGACGTCGTTTTTTTCCAGAATGATTAATAATTGACATTATGGTACTTTGGTCAAAGGTGATATGTTATTATCAATCGCTTTCGAAAAGTGAAACTTTTTTGGTGGTTTTTATAGTCCGCTAGTGTAGTAGTGTATGAGTTTAGCTTTGTTTTTGGAAGCTAACAAAATACTTAAATGTTCTTATTATATTAGTTTTTTTTTTTTTGCTAAAGTGCTAAACTAGTAAAGATTGAGTTTGTATTAAAATCTTGTTTGGATCAGTTGTTGTGTGTTTATTTTTAGTGGTTTATGGATACTTTTCTGATTTGTCATGCATTTGTGGGCATGCTTGAAAGATTTTTGTTTCTGTTATGAATTCGATTGCTAAAAAATTGGACATTTATTTATTTTGGTCAATTTAAATAAAATAAATTTGATTTACGTTAGTACATTTTTCAAATAAAGTCTTAAAATAATATAAAGTTTCATAATTTTAATAAGTATTCGTAGTCTGTTATCGGAATTTGGATAAGTTTTAAGTATTTGATTTTGGTTTCTACATTTATTGCTTTTCTGTTTATTTGCTAGTTTTTCTTTTGAATCATTAGGTGGGATGAAGGTGATGGCTGATAGAGATGAATCATCGCCATATGCAGCTATGCTTGCTGCACAAGATATTTCAACGAGATGCAAGGTTTTATTTTCTTTTCTTTTCACTTTTTTTTTTGGAAATTGTTGAATTTTTAAAAATTGAACATTTAATAATGTAACCAACAGGAGCTTGGGATCAATGCACTCCACATAAAGTTACGCTTGACAGGTGGAAACAAAACAAAAACACCTGGTCCAGGCGCACAATCTGCTCTCAGAGCTCTTGCTCGTTCTGGCATGAAAATTGGTCGTATTGGTATGTTTTTTATATTTTTTTGAAATAAATTGCTTTTATGTTATATCGGTTACTAGCTGCTAATTAAAATATGAATTTTTGATGGTTGCAGAGGATGTGACATCGATTCCAACTGATAGCACTCGCCAAAAGAGTTGTAGAAGGGGAAGAAGGCTGTGATCAATTTGGTTGGATTTCAAATTTGGATCATTGGTTTATGTTTTTTAGTATTTACTCTACTTTTATGTTTTTGTTTACTTTTATGGATGTATATGTGAGTGACATGCAAAATTAGACATGTTTGGAACAAATAGAAAGAGGTTACGTAATCTTGATATTAGTTATCTTCCGGTGTTGTTTTCACTTTTAACGTATTGAGTATTTAAACATTAGAGCCACGAATGAGTTATCATACATGCACAAATAGAAAAACAATGGTGTGGTTACAAGCTTGGAAGCTCTACTTGTAGTTTAAGGTGTTTTTTGGAAAGTTTTTCTTAGAAAGTATTAATTAGTTGAAGTAAATACATTAATTAAACTGTTATATAAATTCTACATCATTAAGTATTTTAATCAGTTGATTGCTTTTGTCAACATAGAAATACCGCATGTAAATATAATACTGCATCAGTCGTTTTGAGAGAGCGTTTAATAACATATTTGTGAAAATCCTTGAATGAGTTAAATGCCTAAAGCTTTCAACATAGATCTGTATTCAATTAATCAAATAAGAGTGTGTTTTCACGTACCCAAGACATAAGAAAGAGAGTGTTTTCACGTAGGTGAGTGGAATGACTGTAATGGGTGAGTGAGAGTGATAAAGATAGATAAAAACTATAAGGGTGGGGTGGTATATTTTAATTGGTTGAAAAATTACAAAAAAAAAAAAAGCAAATGAACATATTTGACACGTGACCCCCCACACCCAAACCCTTCTCACGCCCCTCTCACAGTCTCACCTATGAGCGGCTCGGTGAGAGGGCGTGATGGAACATCCCACATCACACAATCCAAGTGTTCTTAGTTTTCTTATGAAGATGAATTTTTATTGTGAGAATAAGTACAAGTTCTAACAATGTACTAAGAATAGTATACCATCTTTTACATTAACTCATATATATGCTATTGTACTTAAAGTTACATCATAGACTAATGCAATGCATGAAGTTTAGCTTTATTTTTCAGTCACAAGAAATCATAGTTTATCTTTTGGTAATATTAGGATGGAGACATTCTTGATATAGAAAATAAGGTCGCTTATCGCTATTCAAATACACCAACATGATTTTAGTATTGCAATCTTCCATATGTACTATGTCGTAGTTAACTCAAAGAAAAAGTGAGTTTGAAAAGTCAACATACAACTGGTGAGTCTCAACGTTTCAAAAATACATATTTAATAATAAGTTTGGTGAGTCCCAACCGGACTAATCCAAAAACAACTTGTTAAGTTCATAATCTATTCAATAAATGATATGATATATTAAGAAAACTGTTAACTAAAGATATAACTGATATACTATGACTTGGGAACTACAGCGGGTGAATGTCATTAAGAAGATACTACAACTGAAGCTACAATAAAAATCTAGTAACCTAAAAAGGTTCTATGTGTCCGAGACAATGCGTGTCATAACATCATCATCATAAAAAGAAGGAAGTATACATAAGTCTTATGCAACAACGGTGGGGGAGGCATGACCTCCACAAGTGCATGGGAAAACTGATACTACTACCAATACTTAACCAACTGGCTTAATGAGTTAAACACTTGTCACGGGGACTTAAGGTGACACAAAAATTTGTTCAATCTCAAATAGCGCAGATTACAAGTGTTTTTCTCAATAGCAAAAGAATGACAAGTAGATCAAGTAAGCATATATATACATATATATATATAACAGAAGAAACTAATAAAACAATAGATCAAATTATAAATAGAAATTTACATAATTAAATATACAAGAAGAAGTTGATGACATGATCATTGAGTGTATGTTTAATTTAGGTATGACATACGAAGAAAGTTATAATAAACTAGAATATTTTAATTTACCATTAGTAGAAAATATTCTACAAGGAAAAACAATGATTTTCGATTTTTACAAACAAGAACAGTCGTTCATGGATCAGTATATGCCTAATGCAAATAAAAGATTAAAACCATAATGGAATACAGTAGGAGATACGTCTGAGGAAATAATAGGAAGAGAACCTTGGACAAAACCATCCACAAGTTATATGTAGGAATTTAATAATAAAGGACAAGGCATGAGATTGCCCATAGGAAACATATACAGTGGTAATATGTTATTATTAGAACAACAAAAACCACAGCTCTGGGTAGATGAAATTTTAATGTGGGAACAAACAATAGTTAGGATGTGGGAAACAAATAAAAAAGATAGTATGTATATGTTTGCCTATCTAGAAACCACACTAGGACCAACAGCCTTGGGTATATGGCAAAGTAAGAAAACACAAGATCCTAATGAAATAAATAGATTAAAGGCATTTGGAGATAATCCCTATAATTTCACATCACAAATTATAACACTCATATTAGGAGTAGACCTAGCAAAAAATAATACATTATTACAAGATACGGCAATTAGAAACTTAGAACAATAAAGTATAGCAGATATGAGATATATAAATAAATTCACCTTAGACTTTACTAGATTATTGTCACAAGCAGGATTAGCATGGATGACAACTTATGTGATAAATATTTTATAAAGTTACCAGGAGATTTAGGAAAAAGTATACACGAAGCCTATAAACAACATTATGGAAATCAAACAAACTTAGGAATAGGACCTAGGATAACTTACACATTCGGCATATTAGAAAAAAAAATGCAAATAAGTTGCTTTACAAGAACAACTTAAAAGAAACACTTATGCATTTTGTAAAACAGCTATTTACACATATTATGATAAAAAAAAAATAAAGAAAAAGTACTACTTATAGAAAAGATTATAAGCCATATTATTAAAATAAGTATGTAAAGAAACCCCAAACCTTTTTTAACTATTTCTTCAATTTCACTTATATTTCTACTAAGATTTTCTATTTTTAAAGCATTCAGTTCTGTTGTTAATTCTAATTTTTTAATTTTCTCAAGATATATGCTTATATTTGTTTCTTTAATACTGTCTATTGTTGTTTCTATATTATATATATCTTTCAAACAAATATAGCATATTTCTTTAAAACATATGTTACATTGTGATCTTTTTCCTATGCTAGGATAATAACCACAGTTATAACATTTTATATAATTATTCCCTTTTTATGTATCCAATCATGATTACATTCTTCGGTATTCATATATGTATATGTAACCTTTGCTATTGGTTTTTATTCCTCTCTATATATACTATATATAGATTCGTTATCTGTATTATCACTTCCTATAGCTTCTATTTCATAATCTTTTAATTGTTCTACTAGATTACTTTTTTTCGTATTCTTATTTTTCTCTAGACATTTGTTAGCTAAGTGTTTCTCATCTCCACAGATAAAACATAAACATTTTCTAGTTTGGGGTTTCTTTACAAATTCGTTTTTTTTTTTTAATCTATGGGATAGAATATGAAGTGCAAAGAAAAACTAATGGAATAAGAATTTTAACTAAGGAGAACGGAAGGAGAAAGTTTGGAATGCCATGAAACATATAATGCAAATTCTATTGATTTGTGGGTGTGTTTTTTACAAATGAGGAAAGCCTCTATTTATAGGCATTACAATCTGCACTCTAATTTAGTCAACAAAAGAATGAAAATATAATGAAAAACGAAAGGCTGAAAATTAAAGATACAATACTACAAAATTCAAATGGAAATAATTGAAATCTTGAATTCATTGTCGGCCAATAATGTTAATAATACTGAATCTTTATGATTGAAATCTTGAAATCTTGAATTCATTGTCGGCTAATAATATATTCTTCCCCCCTTTAGAGTGTGTATAGTAATAAATTTCATTCAAAATTTTAAAAATGACACATAAATATAAACATACATAAACATAAACATAAACATACATTATAAACAATATTAAAACAAATAATACTTACAATGATATCAGAGAGAAGAAATGAAATTGTAAAAGTCGAGCTCGAACAATCTTGCACAGCACAAACAGCGGAAGATATATAAAATTCATTTTTTTTAATCTATGAGATATAATATGAAGTGCAAAGGAAAACTAATGGAATGAGAATTTTAACTAAGGAGAACGGAAGGAGAAAGTTTAGAATGCCATGAAACTTGAAATGCAAATTCTATTGACTTTTGGGTGTGTTTTTTACAAATGAGGAAAGCCTTTCTTTTTTCTTTCTATTTTCATTCTTTTATTGACTAATAGATTAGAGTGCAGATTGTAATGCCTATAAGTAGAGGCTTTCCTCATTTGTAAAAAACACACAATAAAATCATAGAATTTGCATGTAAAGTTTCATGGCATTCTAAACTTTCTCCCTCCATCCTTCTTAGTTAAAATTCTCATTCCATTAGTTTTCCTTTGTACTTCATATTATATCCTATATATTAAAAAAACGAATTTTATATATCTTCCGTTGTTTGTGCTGTGCAAGATCGTTCGAGATCGACTTTTACGATTGCATTTCTTCTCTCTAATATCATTGTAAGTATTCTTTGTTTATTCTTTGTTTTAATATTGTTTATAATGTATGTTTATGTATGTTTATATTTATATGTCATTTTTTAAAATTTGAATAAATCTTTTTACTATACTATAACACCCCGAAAATCGACACCCGGTTTGCGACCGGTCGGTGTTACTTTAACTGCCGAGAATGCAGGATCGAGCTCATTGATATATAGACAAACTTTGAATACACGACTTACAGTGTTTGTGTAGTTTCGTAGTGTAGCGGAAGCGTTCTTGAGTGTAGCACTTATCACACAAGTGCCTAGATGGGTAGCCCATACCTTGGCTAGAATCCAAATACCTGAGATTACATATATTTGGAAAAGATCAGCTTACGCTGGTGAGTTCACAGGT
>WOUH02000039.1:2159874-2181142 GCA_009936405.2 Stevia rebaudiana
ATCATCTTTACACTACAAGGATAGTCCTATGGCACAGAGTGCCAACTCCTATCATCCAACAACTAGGTTCTCTATTGATTCAAACTTTAATAACTCACTCAAAGACTCCTAGACACACCATTGGTGCCATCCCATATGGCTCATTAAAGGGAGAGTCCACTTTCTAAGTGGTAACATGGTATGATTGTGGTGGCCAAAGTAGTGGTGGGCTGGCAGCTGGGCTTTTGCCCTACGTAAGCCCTATATATAAACTTCTTTGGTGCACCACGATGATGCCGTGGTGGAGGTTCAAGGAACGAACCGAGTCTTAACTTGAAAAATGTGTCATCCACAAACCAATGGTCTGGGTGACGCCTCATTCAACTCCATAGAATATATTGTAAATCTACACAGTTAACTTGGTTGACTGTGATGAAGTACAATCATCTAAAATCAAGCACTTCAATAAAACTGTCTAGGACACTACTGAGACAGAAATGCCAACTACCTATATGTTGGGCCGTGTGGGCCAACAGACAAATCATCAGTCCTGAATTCACACGCGACATCGCAAAACTATCAAAGAACACAAGAGCTATGCCGATAAATGTCACAAGCCTGATAATTCTAAAACGGCACTACGGCCTTCTCGAGATCACACCAAGGAAAGTTGTAACTCTTTTCATTTAACGAAGTAAACTCATTTGCGTTGCGTCGTGCATTTCGAACTCTAATGATTAAGTTTGTCTAATAGATTCAATGACGTGGATAATGTCTCTCATTCTCAAACTCTAATGAGTGCCCATCTAGTGAGGCACTTACCAAAATGTTCAAAATCAACATGCTAAATCTGGTATGAAGTTCAGAGTTCGCGTAGGAACACGAGAACTAAGTGCTATCCAACAATCCGAGTTGGAATCAAGTTGAATTTCGGGACGAAATTCCCTTTAACAAGGGGATGATGTCACAACTCGGAGAATGTTTCAAAGATACTTCCCAAACAGAACTTAAACACACAACGGAACCTTACATGCTAAAACATGAAAGTATACATATACTTCAAATATTACACAACAAACAAGAAAAACGCATTGGTACTTTTCACATTGTTACCTTTGCAATCACAAAAATATCACTAACACCATCAAATATTGGTACACTCTATACCCTACCAACATCGAAATTTCCTTTAACACCATCAAACATTGTTACCGGCAATTTCCGACTTCGAATCCGGTCACTTCCGGCATTAGAGAATCTTATTATATTTTGATTATTACTTGTTACATGTGTTATATATATTATTAGGAATATTTAGATATACTACACAACATGCAGATGGTGCACAAACACAAAACAGTCAGAAATTCGATAAACGGTTAACTGTCAGATTACGTACTGACATTTATCCACCAACGTTGGTGAGCTTAAAACTAATCATTTCTAAGCTTATTATAAGTATAGAAATCATATAACAAAAGTCTGGGTAGTAAAACTTACATCTAACACAAAAACGACAACAAACGAAATAAAAACGCGTAATATGCGTATTACGTCGAAAACAACCAAACTAGTGAACCGGGCCTATCTAGTAGCAAACTATAGTTTCTAATAGTCCACTACTATATTTGGGTTGGGATTAAAGATCCTAAGATCCCAATAGAAGGCCCATGGCCCATGATCCATTTGAAAGGTTGTAGTAAAATCACAATTATGGTAACTCCTCACATACCAAAACTCACCATTTTCTCTCTTCTCCTCCCCCTTGGCCGTCGACCTGCACTCAGCCCCATAGGATCATCTTTTTTTGATTTTCATGCAATGTTTAAGTGATTTCGAGGAAAAATCAAGTAGGATAATCGCCCACGGTGATCAATTGCAAGTTTTGTCCGTTAGAAATTCAAGAACAAGTATATTTAGGGTTTTTGATGAATTCGTGAACTACATATTATGACACTCAAATGATGATTGTTTTGATGTTAAACAACTTAAACAAGTGTTCTAAACAGAAAACCATAAACAATTTCAAGTACAAATGGTCAATTTGCAATTTAGGGTTCTTGAACTCACTTTAATTTTCTAGAATCTTTGTTGTTGGATGTTTGGATGATATGATTGATGATATAACTTAGAATATCTTTAAATGGACAGGAAAATTATCAATTTCATGTTTATATGGAATTTGGAAAATTAGGGTTCTTGATGAAGTACATAAATTGGGGTTTTTGCATATGATGTTAGGATTGTTAAATTGATGATTCTAATAGTCTTATACGATGTATATGAACATGTATGAATGTTGATTTTCATGATAAACACTTAGGATCATAGACTTGTAAAATTAAAGTAAGGTTTGCAAACTAGAATTAGGGCTTTTTGCCTTGTGATGTTGTTAAGATACAATTGATGTTAGAACTTGTCTAGTTACTTGATTTTAAGATGTTTTGCTTTTGATTGTATGATCATTTGGTCAAATATATGAATTTTAGAGATGACTTACTATAATAAGTAACTTTGTACATAAGTTGATTTCTAAAATGCATGTTATGATGTTTTCTACATGTTGTAATGATTGAAATGGTGACTTAGGATACATCTAAGGTATATGCATGCTAGTTTACACACAATGGTCATGTATGATGTGAACTTACATTATTAAGAAACTTTTTGTTAAAAGCTTAACATGTAATGTGTGTATGACATGATGTGAGTGTGTAATGTGTTTCACTTATATGATATAACTATGTAGAATATAACATGACATGAAAAGAAAAATTGACATGATTGAGTATATTTGCAAATTATGTTAACTATGATGATGTGGACATTTATGATGACTAGTTAACTTGTAGGACATGTTAGTAACATGTTTGGACTTATGTGACAATTGGTTGACCTTTGGTCACTAGTTGACTTTGATAGTTGACTTTGACTTTGACCTTTCTATTTTTGGAAACTGCTAATTATAGAATCTATGTTATAACATGATACATGTAGCATGTTTGGAAATGAGTTATATGCTAGATGACATGCTAGGAACAACTTGATTGTATGTTGACTTTGACGTTCTATTTTTGGAAAGTTTCTATTTTAGGGAACTTTCTACTTAGGGAAGCTTTAGGTTAAAGTGTAGCATACGCTAAGAAACGATACAACATGATATGTAGCTAACATGATTAGGACTACTTGACCAAGTGTTGACTTTTGGTCAATAGTTAAGGCAGTTCCTTTGATATACTTATAAACGAAACTAAACAAACATTAATGAGTCACCAACGTATCGTCGTGTCAAACTTAACAAAAGGGTAAAAATGTAATTTTTACAAAACAAAACAATCACATTGGAATGGTATGTCATGTTGAGTCTTAGGACCAATATGAAATACGACTTATACAAATATCTATATTTAGGTATTCATTAGCAGAACTGTTAAAGACTTTTAGTTGCAGCACGTAGCTGTCCAGGTGAGTTTACAGCCCCTTTTACTTAACTATTTTACATTCGGGGTGAGAAACGTACTGTGCAATAAAGTGTGGAGTGATATGTTTTACCATTAAAGTGGTAGTGCTTCTTGATTTAGTTGTTTTTATTGGTAGACCGTGTTGGTCTTGGTTGTTTTTTTGTTTTATTTTGTTTGCTACATACTTAGGGGCATGTCCCAAGTATGAACTAGTGTGGGCTCTCCACGCTACTTGTTTTTTCGTGTTCTGTTTATATATAGAATCACCGGGGTAATCCCTTTACCAAAAAAAAAACATACAGTGTAATATACTAAACAACTATGATTTATTTTGATAAATGTACACACTATTTTTGGACACATTATATGTATAGACTCGTGTTAACTTCGGCGGTACACTGTATCTAATTTAAAGTCCTTTTTCTGCGTATACCTTTTAATTGTGTTTGATCAGGCGAGGCGATCTGGATAGTACTATTGGGTTTGACAAACCCCACTCGGGCGACTGGCGGTCGTACCGGGTGCATATTGACCTAACTAATTTTTATCAATATTTTATGAGATAGATATTGGTAGGAAGGCGTACATAACAGTCAGCATCTGTAGCGGCATCTATAGTTACACGAATACGTTGACTAGCTATCAATAGGTTTATACTTGTGTTATGCGTTTCAAAATATTAAACTGAACTCTGGTAAACTGTTTTAATGAACTCAACTCTTTATAATACTGACTCACTGGTTTATACAAACCTATGAACTCACCAACCATTGTGTTGACACTTGTTTTTTAGTATGTTTCTCAGGTCACTCAATACACTTGCTTTGGAGCTTGACAGAAGCTACAAAGGAACTCAACACTTAGTTTAGACATTTGTAATCTTTCATTTTGTAAATTTACTTTTGTAATAGTGTGATAAGCAATATTCGCTTCCGCACATTTAAACGCTTCCGTACTCTGTACGATAACTATATAATGTTTATCTTTTGTATGATTGTTTGCTTAATTAATGAACTGATCCTGGTCATGTCACATCCAAACGTGGGTATTCTGGCGAACGAAAATTTGGGGGTGTGACACACTCGATTTTGGAGAGATTTGGACCTAGATTGAAGAATGGAGATGAAGAACTCCTTCTCCATATCTTCTCTTCGTCGACCACCCACCACTAAAGCCAATTTTTTTTTATTTTGACTATTTTGACCATTTTACATCTTAAACCCTAATTCAAGTTTCTAGCTTTGTCACAAATGGTCCCTCTAGTTAAAGTTACACTTTTAACTTATTTTAACCCCTTTTTCTTTAGCTAAACTAACTTAACCACACAAGCTATTAGTTAGTTATAAATAATTTACTAGTTTATAAACATAAAAGTGTTTTAAACTTTATTTATCACATAACACATGTTTAACACACATTTTTTTTTTATAAAATGGGTCGTTACATTTTAGTCTACGCACCACGTTATTGCATTTTAGCTGATTTATGTGAAAAGTTTTCATTACAGAGTCAAAATTTTTAATACCATACAAATTCTTATATTGTTATAATTTTATTAGTATACCATATTTAAACCCTTGCATTACACGTGGTTAGATAATAAACACTTAAAATTTTTATCATTGCATATATATATTAAGTTCCTACGTTTGAACACTAAAAAGTAAATGTTTGAAACTTCTATGACTATAAATTATGGTTTGGGGTGTTAATATTATTCATTATAAACTTGTTAAATATAAATTTCTTAAATTTAGTTGGTAATTATATAAATTAAAGAAAACTCAAATTGAAAATTTAAAAAGAGTAAACTAAGGTTTTCGTCTCTAAAATTTGCAAGGCTTAACAATTTTTGTCCATAACATTTCAAACCTTAATAGTTTTCATCATTAAACTCCTAACAAAAAACTGTTATGATTTGAAACATTATGAGGAAACTGCTAATACTTGAAACATTAGGCTAGAAAAGTTTGAAGACTTGAAATGCTAAACATGAAAATTGTTATGGCTTGAAACGATATGGAAGGATTCTGTTAACGGTAGAATGAAACTGTTCAGGTAAGCATTGCAAACCTCAAGGATAAAGAGTGCAGTTCACTATTTTAAAAATATATAAGATAAATTCTTAATTAGATAATAAAAATTTAAATATATTTTATAATTTAAGACAAAATAAAAAATTTAAAAAATTTAAAAAATTGTGGTGTTTCCAATTGGATTTATTTATTAGAGTTAGATATATGTATCTTAACATAACTAAGGTTTTTAATGGTAGATTTTAATTTTATTTTGTTTTTATTATTTAGTTATTTTTTTTTTCTATATAACATTATAAAAATATAAATAAATGTATTTTGAGTAAATTACACTTTTCATGCTATATTTCAACATTCTTATATAAATTCATATATTTGAACATTCTAATATAAATTCCTAACCCATTAACTACTAAATAGTCAAAGCAACACTGTTACGTTTTTTTTTTCAAAAAATCATTGATATACACGTTAAATATTATAATATATGTTCTGAGATTACAGTTTTGCTGGTTGAAGTTGCAAAAGAGTTCCTCAAATCGAAGGAGAAGCAAGTACTTTCTTGTCCATATGTAATTGTCGTTTTCTATATCCTTTAAAAGATTTAGCAAAATAGTTGTTAATTGATATGAAGTGTTTTAAAGAATGGGATGGAGAAATGTTTTGAATGGTTTTTTGAAATTTACCATATTATATAAAGATAAAAAGAGATTTACCAAATGAGATGTGAATGCTCTTAGTAATTTAATTTGTGTGTTGAACTTACAGAAACTTCAATAGACACGTTAGCTTTTGGTTACAAAATACTTCATATGTCATATTGTTTGATCATTATAATCGTATGTTTTCAAAGCACAAAGCAATATTTATTTATAAGCAAAAGAATGTTGATTTTTTTATTCATTTGTTATTACATAAGCAAATTGCAAATAAAAAATCTCTACTTAGTTCCTTAAATAATGTAATAAAACATATGTAATCATCTAAATAATGTTTTTCAAATTGTAATTTTTTTACACAACTCCGTGTAACACACGGGTTTAATCCTAGTGGTTATATATATTTAAAACTTCCTAACAACCCATATATATAGATAAAGTCCCAAAGTATCAACTTTCTAACGACTATATTGGCAACAACTATATGTAAATTATATAATACGTGGATGGTTTATGTGGTAACTATTTTTTATGCTAGAACCAAAAAATCATATTCAAGTGAACTTTGAACATTTCTCATTTCATCATACGTTATTATTTTTAAAACGGTTTTCACCATTAAATCATAAATTTCATCATTTTTCAAATGAGTATAACGAAGCTATGTAAAAATACTGTTTAAAATTCAACACTAAAGTTTCAAACTTTAGTGTTTGTTTCACTAAACTTTAAAATAAATTCCAATATTTAACTAAAATTGATTCCAAATTTCAAATTTCTCTTCAACATATGATAAGCTCCATCAAATGCCAATATATATATACAACATGAAGTTACTGGATAAACATGTATTACCTCAAGTAGTTAAACCAAATTCCATACACTGAACAATATGATCCTGCATCAACATGTAAAACAATACTTTTATATTAGTAAGATAATATAAAAATAATCACAAATCTGTAAATCAGCATCATTTTTGTTAATTACAATGTAATTATCGTAATTAATCATGAATTTTGCTATGTGCACGAATTTCTTTCTGTTAGACAAATATTAAAACAATATAATTTAATCCCAACCTTATGCTATAAATGTTTTTTACATACACCATTCTAAAGTACTTGTTTCCACATCACATGTTGAAAGACACAAACGTAGAGGGAATTATCTCAACTTACTTACCAGCATGAAGTCTAATACATTTTGCATCATACATTACCTGTTGAATAACAAAGCAATAAAACATGGGAATATCTTGTACAAAGTAATAAATCGTGAAGTCTTTAACACATTTTGCATCATACATCACTGAAACATAATTTTCCAAAAGTTAGTTTGACATCAACTCTCAACTCACAACTAACAAATGCAGGTAATGTAATTGGACACAATCAGGAAAGCAATTTCACTTGTAACAAATGGTGAGAAAATATTAGTTTCTAAGTCAATAACGCATATCCTATCAAGCAATAACATTCTCTTGAACCCAAGAGTAAAATTCAAGAAAAATTAATCATGCATCACATTAATTATTTAACAATATCTGAAACTTAGAACTCAAAGAAAAACAGGGGTTTCTCTTAATAACAATTTGGAAATGCATACAATTAGATAAAAAAATGAAAATTATATAAAAACACTCATTATTGTCCGATATTAGAGATGTTCACGATCCGGTTTTAACGATTTTTTGGCCCGAAACGTAACTGATAAAAACAAAAACCAAACTGAACCATTACTGTTGGGTTATGGTTTGTTTTTATGGTTATTCTAATTTGGTTGGAAAATGTAATTCTAAATCAAATTTTAGTACTACGTCTATAACAGCAAATTACAACAAAACATAAAAAATAAGTTATTCCAAATTCTAAATGGAAAGGTATTTATGTTAAATATATGAACATGACAAAAATCATTAATGTGAAGTAGTGAAAAAGAGCTAATAAGTATTAAATGACCATGAAAAGACCATGAAGACACTTATGTAAGGTTAGTTTAGCAAATAAGTCTCTGCCCCTATTGCAAAACAAAAGATAATAAATATTAAGAATATTCAGTTAAATGATATGTTTGTATTTCTATGATGATTCAAATCAGTTGATATATGAGTTTCAGAACACATATAAATCTCAAATAATTAAATTCATTGATTCGTCATCATCTCTCCATTTATTAATCATCAAACCACAAACTCTAAAACATTATATCAGTAAACTATAGACGAATATGATCGAAATTGTTCATCCTTAACTGTAAACTATAGATGATATGATAGTTTTAGTGTCGACTAAGCTTCAAACTAATCCTAATCCCTATAATTTACAGCTTTGCATGATAACTCATGACTAAAAATAAGATTTTTTTTAATTCATGGATTTAAATTAGGAATTAATTTCTAGATTGCAATTAAAAACAAACAAAACCTAGATCATCATCTATGTATAAACTATAATTCGAGGATCCTACCTATAACTGATTGAGCATTAACAAAAAATGATAAAATTGCCTATAAATAAAACCGAGATAGATGAAAAGACCAAAATTGCAGGTGTTTGAATCCATTATTGTTACTTGAATTCGAACCAGATTATAAATGAATACATATGAACAATCGAATCAAATGAAGAGTCGAACATGTGGAACAATCAAACCATTACCGTTAGTAGAAAGCGAACCAAATTAAAGATCTATCCATATGAACAATCAATTCAAACGAAGAATCGAAAACAAGAGAAGAATCTAACCTGTATTAAAATCAAAGAAGATGAAGATGCAATTGTGGTTATCAATTGGTCATGGATATTGTGTCTGGAGAAGAGAGGATCGAATGTTCATCCGGGTAACTCAAAATTAGGGTTTCGCAACTTTTGTTTGAGAATGAAGAAATGGAATGTATTTTAGTGATTCTAGGGTGTAAAAGAAAAAAAACATACCCCATGTTTTTCTTTCAACAGAGTTGATTTTTCGGGTATGGGTCGATGTAATTGAATTTTCGGGTATAAGAACAATAAAATGGATTATTTGACTTTGAGGATGAATATATTATTGTCAAGTGTCCAAAATAGAATGCTTTATGTCTTAGAATGATGTCATGTGTCATTGGAGTTAGCTGTATATGTAGAAGGTAGATGAATGTTCTTTTTCATATCTTTTTTTGGTTGTTTACTTTGTTTTAATTTGTAGTTAGAATCAATATTTTCTTTTCCTACATGTTAATAAACATGAACTACATAAAAATATATGTTTAATATCAGATGCATAAGACGTTAGTGACATCATCTTTTTAATGAATAAACGAAAGTATGTCAAATAAACTTTTATTTTATTTAAATGTACAATATTAACAAAATATAAACTAGATGCTTCAATAGTTCAATCATTAAAAATATTATTTTGTATGCCGTGTAATACACGGGTTTCTCACCTAGTATTATATATATTTGCATTGATTCTATTTTGAACATTTATATTTCTAATTTATATAAATTTCTACCTTTACCAACTTTTATGTTGAGTCCTCAACTTTCACTTTCCATTATAGATGGCAATTGACACAAGATTTTTTCATTTCCCTAATAGCTTTCGATAGGGTACAGAAATCCTCTGGTTTTTTAATCGAAAAACCAGAAAAAAGTTGATGAACTGGTTTGTCTTTATTGCATAAGAAAACCTTATGATAGACAAACGGAAAATCATCTTGTTTGGAACTGAAAAATCCTTTTGTCGTACCGGAACTCCCTTCATTGGACGAACTAGAAGACCCATTCGAAAGTGAAAGTGAGTTTTACGTTTCTTTCGAAAACAAGAACAATGAAGATTAGTCAAATGACAATTGTCATCGGAAGTAATTAACAAGTGGGTTTTGTTTATACATGCATACATGCAAGACTTTTTTTTTTTTTAGGTTTTTTCAACTTTTTAAAAGACCATATGATCAGTAGTCTTTGTTAGGTCCTACTTTCGTCCATATATATTGCACAAGTTGTGCAGAGAACAAATTATGTAAATACACGAACAAGTGAACAACCACAAATTAAATTTAATACTAATATATATATATGATTATTGCTAAATGATTTATAAAACATATATACATTCGTGTGAATACTATGATTTACGGCAAAAGATCATAAAGAATAAAAAACAAAGCAATAATGCATGTGGTGTGGGGTTGGTGATTATGAACGAACATGCCTGCTTTTTCAATATTATCCCTACGGACCCCTCCCTCTCAAAACTTCATTCTTACGGCTTTTTTTCTTTTCTTTTATATATATGAAAGTTGTCAAGCAATTCAACCTTTTATACAACTCATATATACGTACGAATAACATTATAAAGTTTGAAACTTTAATATTTCTAGTTACTTGATTTATAAAGCAAACGAGGACGAATAATTAAGAGACCAAGGTTTTATGGGGAAGCAAAGGTTTAGATTATCACATATGATACCAAATGCTTGGTTTTACAGGCTTAGAGATATGAATACCGCTAATAACAACTCTCTTTCATCTTCAAAACATCTCCCAAAAAATTCTTTCTGTTACACCCCTAAACTTTATTCATCACCTTCCACAATAATCAATAGGCCACTTGTACCCAAACATGTACTCGGTTCTATCTACATTCGACCCACCGAGTCAACTCATACTAATCATGATTTGTTTCTTTCTCCTAGTAGCAGTTGCTATGAATCTCCTCTGTTCGAGTCATTTGACATCTGTGATTGTTCTTCAGCTGCGGGAGCTAACTTTGATTGTAACGAGACATCATACACCAAAACAGTTCAAGATTCAAGTGGGTATGAGTTGATTCAAGAGATTGAGTTTCAAAAGCTTCCTAAAATCACGACAAAATCCATGAGGCATACAGCAACCAAGGAGATTAATGAAGAAACCTCAGTTTCCATTGAAATTGTCAAAGAAAACATCAACAAAAACTATAATCCGAGGAGGAAAGAACTAGTTTCAGGAGTGAATACGAGATCGAATACAGTGAAGGAACAATTATGCACGAGGGTGGTTGATGATCAAACAAAGTTTTCAACTAGTTGTTGCATTGTAAAGTCAACGTTTGACCCATGTAAGGACTTGAAGGAATCGATGATGGAGATGATTGTGGACTATAACATACGATCATCCCAAGATTTAGAAAAGCTTCTGGCTTTTTACCTCTCTTTGAATTCAAATGAATATCATGATATGATAGTCAAGGCGTTTGAGGAAATTTGGTTGACTTTCGATTTTCTTGTGTAATGTATATGAAGGTATTACTGATTTCTAGTCAGAATTATCTGTTATATATCTGGGCTTTGTGTGCATGTTAAAGTAAAAAAAAAAAATTGTTATTCTTTTTGGAGTTATATATTCTGCCAGAATAGTTGTTTAACTGAAACTCAAACCAAGATTTCTAAAAGAAAATGGAGCCAGAAAGAAAGTTCTCTGACATGTTTGTACGCCCGGTAAGGGTTAATAAATGATAAAGGGTAAACTCCTAAAATCGTCATGTGGTTTACTAGAATAATAATAATCTATTTCCGAACTTTTTCTTTGGTATAATTGTGCGTCCATCTAACCCATTAAAAATATAGAAAAATGAAACTTTTCATTAAATTATGTGGGAATTAAGACAACTTATCACTCATGTTTTACACTAGTGCCATTTTATTTGATCAAGAGTTAGACATATTTACATCAAGATGAGATGATATTTACGCAAATGTGTCAAAATGTTAAGCAAATATAATATTTATATTGAAATTACTAGGACACTTTAGACCATCGGTATTTGCCATTAAATAGTACGTAGCTCTTTAGTGTAGGTTTGTCGTCCGAACATTTAGATCATTGACTAGATGTGTTTGGCTATTTTATGACATGATGTGATATGTTGTATAATTAAATGAATTTAGGTTTTACTTGTTATACGAAATATATATATATCTTACTATATTAATAAAGCAAAATTTTACATGCCACATGACATTCATTGAAGCCATGTTTGCTTATGTGACAATTTTCGATATTCAAAGACTCATGTGTCATTTTAAAACCAATATTTTAATTCATTCTTTACTATAAAAACACAGCCTATGCATTTATTATAATTAATCTACCGAATATATCAATTCCTTAAATACATTAATTCCGTTTTTTATTTCTGTTATATGTAATTTTTTATTAATATGAATTTACAAATATTAAAAGAAAACTTATTATTGGTAACTGTTCCTATAATAATTGAAAAACCTAAAAGTTGGTTACATTTTGTTTGAAATTTTCTCTAAAAATAATACATCTATTTAATTTGTATAGTCATCAAAATAGTTATAAATTTTGTATACCAATTGTTTAATTATCCACTAATTTTATTTTTAAACGTTTTTTTAGACAATATGTAGTTTCGATTTTATTCTTTTTATTTTATAATGTTATACTAATGGATTATTTTATTTTGCTTATTAATCTTGGTATTATTTGCGATTTTTATGCCTCAAAGTATTCATATATTCCCAAAACGGACATGAAATATAAAACTCCAAGGCTAGATCTACAAGATCAAATATTCAATCTTCATCTATATTGGGCATTCAAAGAACTCGTTACCTAACATTTCAAATTGTTTGAATAAAATATTATATTTCGTTTTGATAAGTTAATATAAATAATTTGGTTTTTGTTTTTTAAGGACATCCATAGAACTCCGTTGTCGAATATTAAAATGGTATTAATCATGTTACCATTTTGTAAGACTGATTATTGTTTTAATAAGTCACTAAGATATATACTTTATCATTATAACTTTGTTCAACGATATTATAATTCAAACATTGTGTCTAACAATGCTTTTGGAGGCCCGACAAGTCAGAAAATTGTATTTTGACAATATTAGATCTTAGTTGATATCAAATGCATCAATTGTTGTTTTCTACTACTTAGATTGGTTTTGCTATTTTCTTTTGAGATAATCTTTTATTTAATCAACAAAGTAGTAATCTTGTGAAATAATCTTTTATTATGAAAGCAGTTGATAGAAATAATGATAGTGTCTTTTTTTTATAAGGTTCATATACCCACCATCATTGTCTGCAGAGTTGGCAAAACACTTTTATGGAGACATTATCTACTTACATAAGATTCAAGAGACACATTGCTATGAAAGTTGTTTCAAGTGAGATCACTTCTTTCCTGGTGGTCGTACATCACATTCTAATATTCATATATTTAATCACATTCTAATATTCATATATTTATAAACTTTACTGAAGATTCTTTGTGCTACATAAAACCATCCAACGATACTACTCATTTGTTAAAAGAGATAAAGTTCATTATATGGTATGAAAGCACCAATGACTCATAAACATATATTTGAAGCTCTTGATAGATCAATGAGAGATATCATGGTTTCATGTCCTTCAAAAGTAGAATATGTCATTTTGAGGCAAGATAATTTTTTTCGGTGGTAATTTTAGACAAATTCTTCCATTGGTAAAGAATGAAACTAGGCAAGAAATTGTACATGCTGATTTGAAATCTTCAAACATATGGAGTAATTGCAATGTTCTTACGTTAACAAAAGATACAAGGTTAACAATAGGAAATCAATTATCTGATTAAAAAAAACAGAATGCTTTGCAAAATGGCTATTGGATTTGGGTGAGAAAAATATTTAAGATATTAATGATGTCGACTCAATAATTGAAATTCTAAATTTTTTGTTAATTCATGACTTAGTTGATGTGTTGTCTGGGTTTAATAGATTTTGTTTATCCATCGATTCCCCAAAATTTCAAACATCTAGAATTCTTTAGCAACAGATCAATTCTTGCACTTAAGAATAAATTTGTTTAATAAATAAACAATCTTTTACTCTCAGTTTTCTTAGGTGGTGAAAAATAATACTTTAGCTTCAACATAGTTTGTCAAACAAACAACTCAATCATGGGATACAAGCATGTTTATACTCACCTGATGTACTCTATGATCTTAAATTTCAGGATTTTCAAATCATAAATTAATACTTAAGGTCGGTATTCCAGTGATGCTACTTAGAATGATTGATCAGCAAAATTGTTTATGTAATGGTACTAGACTCAAGATAATTGCACTTGGTAAGCGTGTAATTGAAGCATAAATCATATCAGGGGTAATATTGGCTTAAAAATATTCATACCAAAAACCAATTAGATATTCCTTATGACAAAAATATTTCATTCTAATTTCAAAGAAGACACTTTCCTCTGTCGGTTTGTTTTGCTATTTCAATTAATAAAGCCATGGTCAATCTCTTTCAAGTATTGGTATATATCTTAAAAAACATGTTTTCTCGCATGGACAGTTATATGTAACACATTCTAGGGTAAAATCAGGGATGAAGTTAAATTATTAATATTAGATAAGGATGGTAGAAGTACAAATAAAACTTCTAATTTGGTGTACAAAGAAGTAGAGATTTGTAAACTACTTTATTCTTTTGGATGAAATTTTTGTTTGGTATTTTAAAAATCTATGTTTGATTCATTTTTTTTGTAACTTTTTTATTATATATTTGTTATGAACCATATGTGTTATACACGGGTTATAAGCTAGTGATATAATATATAGGAGACAACGAGACGTATATTATTTAAACCAGATCTTAAAGAGTAAACCAAAAACTTAATACGAGTCCTTCATTTTGAAAAAGTGCACATGTGTTATTTTTTTCAAAAAGCAACACATGTGTTACCTTTTCAAATTGATTGTCCAAATTGAAAAATAAAACGTCCACGTCTATATATATATATATACGAAATTGTTCAAATGAGAGCTCTTGTTTTTGCGAGAACTCTGAAAACTCTTTTGTACACATGTTTACACATTTTCCATATGCGTTAACATGTGTAAAAAAAGTTTCCAGAGTTCTCGCAAAAATAAAAAATGATCTTTTATCTTTTATGAGAACATTTTTGAAACATGTGTTAAAAAATGAATTGTTTAGAAAAAAAGCTCTGGTAAGAATGGAAGTTCTCATTTGAATATATTATATCAAACCTCTTCTACTTTAGGTTATTTTTGCAATCATGCCACATCACTTATTTTGTTTATACATGGCTATGAAGATACATACCTAATAGTTTGTAGCTCTCTCATGATTGCTAAACCAATGACAACAAGGTAAGCTCGTGCTTGGTTGGAAATATTAATCAAGATTATATCCTAAGCTTAATGTTATTATATTGCATTGTTGTAGTTAGCTTAATTAAGTAAAGATGGTAGTTGAGGAGTTGGCTATTTGATCGTTAAAATAACCAATTAGTGTATGATACGGATTTTTTTTAACGTGCCTAGTATCATACATGCATCACACAAATGGGGCTAGAATTGCTTTGGGTTTGATTCACAAATGGGGCATCCCCCTTGCTAGGGGCGACCTCTTGACCACAACTTAGCCTTGTTAGGTTGGCCAGAGAATGAATTAAGTCAAGTTAGATATCGTCTTCTCATGGGTGATCTCTTGAGACATCGATAGCCCTTCCTAAAAGCGTCCTCCTTTTTTTTGGTTTATGAAAAGGAAAAACTAAGAGGTCAGTATCATTCAAAATGCTATCTCTCAAAAGGTCCCCTTTGGAAAGGTGACGTCTCAAGATGTCGCCTTTGGAAAGAGCGATGTCTCAAGATCGGCCTCCATTGAAAAGAAGATGTATGACTTGACTTCCTAACCAACCTCGTGATGAAAAAAATGAGGGATAAAAGCATACACAGTACTTAGGAAAAGTGTCATACGTACCTCGTGATGTTCCTTCTTGGCAACTATTAGACAAAAGCGAAGATTCAGGGCAGGCACATGTGGTTAAATGTTTACCAATATCATACACACACTGGCCACCTGACCGGATACACTCGGTACAAGGCCCTGGTTCAACCTTCCACCTGACTTCGAACCCTTCCCGGAGAACCTGAACCATCCCAGTTGACCCCATTAACTCAACCGGAAATGGGATTATAACACTAGTTTTACATACCCCTGGAACAAACACCCCGGGGACTAAATAAACTGAACTATTCTCATAGTTACTGCAAGAAAGTGATTCAACCGTCCCCAAAAGATTAAAAGAATTTGGGCATCCGAATAGGAGGCTGGCGTTGGTATAGTTTGATGTGTAGTCGAAGAGCTCGTGATCAATTGTGGTGTTCACTAGGTCATGTGGACAGGTTGAGTCAACCATATCTTCTCGAATAAGTTTCATAATTTGGGCCGTTGAATTGATGCCTAGAACCTGATACGTGATGTTCATGATATTGATGGTAGACAGATTTTGCTGGTCACAGTTTAGCTCAAAACCGGGGTACCCGCATTCAGGAAGGTCCTGACGCAGCCTGAACGGGTATTGGAAGCCAGTGATGGACCCACAACTGAACGAACCGTTGCAGGTGCCATAGAGTTTTTCTGAATTGGTCCATCTTGCGTTGAATATGGTCAAAATTAGTAATTTTGGAATCAGATTCTGGAAATTCATGAAGAATTTGGAGTGTGTGTGGAGGTAGAAGATTCGGTTGAGTGTTGAATGGGATTGAAGACGGAAGCTGGTGAGTCGTCGTTGGTTAAGAAACCACTCAACAACTGCTACAACGAGAAAAGGTATTTGTTGGTTATTTTAATTGGGGGTGTACGTAGTATTTGTTGATTATTTTAATTATGTAGCACAACGTTGACCTTTTGGTTTGATATTCATGAATCTATGTAGAATTTTCATCAGTTAAAACACATTGACTGAGTTTATTATGCCAATTAAAACATTTCAATTTCTTAGACAAACCAAAAATACAGAGTGCAACAGATTTATTAGTTTAAGGAACTAAAAGAGAAAAATATGAAGTATGCCTCCTACATAAGAAGCCTTATTGCAGGCTTCCAAATAGATACTGAACTTTAAAACTAATATTACATATGATTTTGATAGCTTTGACACTTTGTTATTTAAATTCCCATTGTAAATATTTTTTATAAGCTATAATTAGGCGCAAGAAACCCATCAATCATCAGAAGAATTTGGCATACAACTACCATAAAGTTTGTTAGTTACCCCATAATCCGGCGATGGTGGTTCTGTATTATTATGATCCACAACAATATCAAGCACCTCGGGTTTTTGAACATTCAACTCATCATTCTGAATCCCCATTAAAATTTCCACCACTTCTTTCATTGTCGGCCTCATACCCGAATCCTGTTGCAGACACCTAAACGCCAGCTCAGCAACCAACGTAATCATCCTCCTAACCAAACCATTGGACTCAAACCCAATACTCTTATCAACCAACTCATCCAACATATGGGTTTGGATCTTGTTAATAGCCATTGCAGCTAGGTTTATATCGAGCCTGTCTCGTCTGGTGTCAACGGCTTGTAAAGAAGAAATGAGCTCAATTAAAACAACTCCAAAACTGTAAACATCACTTTTGTCTGTCAGCTGGTAACACTGGTAATATTCGGGATCAACGTAACCAGGTGTACCTTGTGGGGCGGTGGATACATGTGTAGCATTGTTTGGGAACAATCTTGACAACCCAAAGTCGGCAACTTTGACTTGAAATCTTTTATCTAACAAAATGTTGTTGGTTTTCACATCGCGGTGAATTATGTCTGACTCATGGAGATAGGCTAAAGCTTTAGCGGTTTCTATCGCTATGTTTAGGCGTACGGGCCAAGTAAACAAGTTTGATAATGAGTTTGGGTTTGCAAGCTTTCCATGAAGATGATCAGCTACCGTGCCATTGGAAATGTACTCGTAAACAAGGAGTAATTCTCGGCTTCGTTTCGAGGTGCACCCGTATAATTTCACGAGGTTTTCATGATCTAATCTTGTCAAGATTGCAACTTCGTTCATGAATTGCTCCACGCGTTTGTAATTGTTTTCATACAAACGCTTCACAGCAACTTCACGACCATCAACAAGCTTGCCTATAAAATAAAGTTAACAAGTTGATATGAGCTGCATACGCGCTAAATGTCAAGATTTAGAAAACAAAGGGTTTAATAAGGCTACCATGATACACAGTTCCATAACCGCCATCACCAAGTTCTTTTGAATCATCAAAGTTATTAGTAGCTACTTCTAGTTCTTCATAAGTGAAAATCTGCGCTCCAAAATAGGAGCATTTTCCAAAGTCTTTAGTTGTTTTTGATGAAGGATATGAAGGGACACTGGAACTGAAATTCGACCGCGTGTCACTATATAATCTGTTGCTCGAACCATTAGTTAAAATGGATTTGCTCTCGGTTTTGGTTATAGATTCTTCTTTTGTAGCGCGCCTTTTCTTCCTTCGTTTGCAAACTAATATTACCCATCCGATTGTAACACCAACTAAAATAACTCCAATTGTTGGAACAACTATATATATTAAGATACAATAGCAATATTTAGTTTCTTGAAACTATGATTGTTACATTAATAAAGAAATTGCAATCTATTTAGTGACAGGAGAAAACCATACTTATAGTTAAAGTCACAGACCCTTTCTTTGAACTCCCTGCAAATAAACAGAATTTCAAAAAACTGTCAACTTCTAGTACCAAAAGATTACTTTTGATCTAATATAACATAAGAATTTAAGAAGGCAAAAGGTCGAACACCTGGTGGGATACATATCCTACTGTTGCAAATGCAAATGGGTCCGCCTGCAGTAACATCAAATCCACAAACTCCATCCGATCTGCCACAATCTGAACACTGATCTTCATACGGATCACTGTAAACGACCTCAAAACCCCGAGTCAAAGCTTCCGCAAGAGTCAACACACTCCTGTTGAGATCCACACCAACAGTTTTTAACAAAGGAATCCTCACTCCATTTTTACAGTGAATCATCTTCCTTATTGGATCAATCGGAACCTCCCCAATCAAAAAATAAGCATCTGTAAGATCCACACCACTTACGTCGCAATAAAACCGATTTTGCGGTTGAATAAACATCGGCGACGAACTACATCCAAAGAAAATCGTTAGATCAACGTTCCGACCGCCACCAGCGTCAAAAATCCTCGAATTAAGAGTCGAATTGACGAACGTACTAGGACATGTATTATTGTACAAGTCCGATCGGGCTAGAACGAGGGTTTTACCGGTCAAGTTGGCTTCACGAACGCGATAACCGACTGATTCAATAGTTATCTCCGGGTAAGTGTCGTTAAGGCAGGTGAGTCGGAACTCAGGCAGACCACAGTGATCCGGCCGGTCACCTCCGGTGAACGGATAGCTGAGGTTGTGGATGTTGCCACATGAGAAAGTATCCTCACAGCCGGAAAATGGGGAAAAATCAGGCTCCGTAAGTGACAACGAGAAATTTAAGTGAAGGAATAGGAGAAGGAATATGAAGGTGCCGGAAACGTAGCCGGCGCCGGAGAAGAAAGACGGTTGAGGCATTTTTGGAATAATTATAGTTTGCCGCGAAACGCCATTTTAATCGGGAAAAAGTGGGCATGAAACTTTTGAAATAAACGGGATAATTCCGAAACACGAGTAGTTTCTTGTTTAGTGGCCCGGTATTTTTTAAATTAATTGCAAGTTTACGGTTGCTTTTTGATTTCTTAATGTATTAGAATATTCCACGTTCTTATTATTTAGTTGTAACGGGGGTAAGATTCAAAAGAAACATGAAAACAATGAAGAGTAAAACAAGGCCATGAGGTTTATTTAAACATTCAACAAATAGTAATATCGAACTTGAGTTTATGATTTAGGTTGGATAGAGTCGACACAAGAACGACTTAGGCATTGAGATGTGGCCAAAAATCCGGCAAGCTACACCGCACCACCCAGCCGGCTTTGGCTTAGGGAGTGGGCTAGTCCGGTTTTGAAAACTGATGGTGCCAAGGGTAAATGTTAATGTCAATTTTTTGAAATGGCAGGTGGAAATATTTCAGTCCTCTACCATGTACCGTTTAAGATGTGACTTTAGCTAGATCTTGGTCGAGATATTCAAAAGTGTTGTACTCAATGGCATTTTGGGACCAGTTTTCATCTAGAGTTTTTCTTTTAATAAAACTCTACAATTTATTTTGTAAGTGTATGAAGAGTTGTCTTAAGAATAAAATAAGTTTTTGTGAGTTTAATAAAATTTGAATCTACCTCTAATAAAGTATTTCAAAAAATGTCAAGTGACATTTTCTCAATTTTTTCGGAGGTTTTTATTATTAAAATTAATTAGATTAATATTTTGAATTCTTTATACTTTTTATATTATCTTAAATTATAAAATATATTTAAATTTGTTGTTATATAATTAAGTATTTATCTTGTATATTAAGTTTGTGATACTTAACATTTTCAGCCAACCGTTAAAGTAAACGGTCTAACGTTTCAAGTCTTATCAATTTTCATCCTCAACGTTTCAAGTGTTAAAAATTTTCAATCCTTAACGTTTCAACTCTTAACAGTTTTCGTCCCTAACGTTTCAAATCTTAACAGTTTTTGTCCTAACGTTTCAGGTTTTAACAATTTCCGTCCCTAATGTTTCAAGTTTTAACAGTTTTCCGTTAAAGGTTTAATGACAGAAATTGTTAAGACTTGATACGTTATGGACGAAAACTATTAAGGGTGGACTAAACTGTTTAAGTCTTGGAAATCTTAGAGAGGAAATCCGCACTTACTTTGAATTTTAAATTTGACGTTTTATTCTTTTAAATAATTATCAACTAAATTTAAGAAGTTTATATTTAAAAATTTTCTAATGAATAATTTTAAAATCTCAAAGCATAATTTATACTCATAAAAGTGTCAAACTTGTAATTTTTTTAGTGTTCACAATATAGTAACTTAATATATGTGTGTGTGTATATATATATAATGATTTAATTATAAAATTTAAATGTTGATTATGTAATCCTATGTAATACACGGCTTTTAAGCTAGTTAAGAATAAAATAAGTATTTATGAGTTTAATAAAATTAATCCAGAGAATGAGATTTTAATTTTAAGGTTAAACTAAATTTACATATTTTTTTTTAAGTGTGATAGTTTTGTTAATTTACATAGACGGAGTAGGATCAAATACAAACTCTATTTTTTGTAAAAACCAAAGTGTTATTATAAATAACAAAGTGCTAATACAAAAATAAGGTTATACACCATCATAGCATTGTAAA
>WOUH02000039.1:2190666-2202615 GCA_009936405.2 Stevia rebaudiana
CCCCCCCCCCCCCCCACCCCACCCTTCGACGCCCTGCCTGTCGCGGTGTGCAACGCCCGGTTTCGGCGTCGAAGCCCCTCTACAACGCCCATAACGGGCAGTCTCATGTACAAACTTCATAAACTTGTTTGCTGATCCAAGTCATCCAACTACCTATCTAAACTTGGACTGGCCGGTTACTTACCCTGAGTGTTGAACTGAGTGCCTCTGTACAAAGTCGTCGACGAACTTCCCGCCACCGCTAGCCACCGTGGCATACCAGGGACTTCCGTAGCTGGAATCAGTCAGTAGTCATATTATGATTTGATTGTTGTTGTCCACTTTCAATCAAATGAACGGATTTCAAAATCAAAGTAATCCATTGAATGAAGAATCAGACGAAGAAATTATCTTTCTTCTCGATAATTCTTCTAAATCTTTATCCAATTACAGAAGTGCAATCACCACTCTTTCCGATGACTCCCATCACCCTCTCGCCGATCCCTTAATCTCGCCACCATCGCCGCCTGATTCACTCAAAAACCCCAATTCCAGCAATAATTCACACAGTGACCCTCTGACACACGCGGATTTGAATCCGAACGGTGAAGAACCGTCGCCTGTCAGAAACCCTAGCAAAGAATATGATAGCATCGAGCTGAAAATTACAGTCTCGAATCCGAAGAAAGAAGCAGAATCATCAGGCTCAATCGTTCCAGGAGGTAATACATTCTTCACTTACCTACTCACGACCAAAACCAACATTCCTGAGTTCGGTGGACCTCAGTTCACTGTCCGGAGGCGATTCAAGGATGTGGTAACATTATCCGACCGGTTAGCTGAGGGGTACCGAGGTTTTTTCATACCTCCAAGACCAGATAAGAGTGTGGTTGAGAGTCAAGTGATGCAAAAGCAAGAGTTTGTTGAACAAAGAAGGAATGCATTGGAGAAATATTTGCAGAGATTAAGCGCGCATCCGGTGATCAGGCAGAGTGATGAGTTGAGAGTGTTTTTACAGGTTCAGGGGAAGCTTCCATTGATGCCAACTGCTGCTGTGACTTCAAGGATGCTTGATGGGGTAACAAAGCTATCAAAGCATTTGATAGGAGATAGTTCTGGTGGTCAAATTCAGCCCCAAGATGCTGTGCAACCTGCAAAAAGTAGGTGGGATTTTGTAAGAATTTTGAAGGAGATGAATCAAACTGTGAGCAATGATTGGGGAGGATCAAGATCATCTGTTTATGAGGAAGATGCTGAGTTTCTTAGAAATAAGGAGAGGCTGCTTAATCTTGAGAAGCAACTTACCAGTTCTTACAAGCAGGTGTTCTTTTGTGATTAACTCATTGTTGGTTGATTTGTGTAGTGGAAATATTGAATTTTTTTTGTGGAAATCAGGCTGAAGTTTTTGTCAAAGCTCAGCAAGATATTGCAGAAACAATGGGAGTTTTTGGGCTTTCATTTATTAAACTGACAAAGTTTGAAAACCAGCATGCGGTTGTTGATACTCAGAGGAAAAGGGCTGCTGACATGAAGAATCTGGCTACTGCTGCCATTAAATCTAGTAGATATTACCGGGAGTTGAATTCACGGACTGTAAAGCATTTGGTAAATCACTACCCCAAGATGGGATTCCAACTTAATATTTATTAATATGACATTCAGTTAATCATTATTAAACAAGTGGCATCTTCATACATTCAAAGGATTATTCTGTTAATAATCTTAATCTAGATATGTTGTGCAGGATACACTGCATGATCACATGGGATTATTGCTTGGAGTTCACACTGCATTTTCAGACCGTTTAAGCGCGTTATTAACTGTTCAAACTCTTACATCAGAACTGAATTCGTTGTATTCACGAGCTGAAAAACTGGAAACTTATGGCAATGATAAGTCAAAGACACTCAAACTTGGAGAGGTTAAGGAAGCAATTAGAGTCACTGAGGATGCAAAACGTTGTGCTACCAGTGAGTACGAGCGTATTAAGGTATTTTTTGGTACTTGTATTTCTGTTATAACAATATATAGCCATTGGGCATTCTTATGTGCATGTTAATTGATATTTTGGTGTAACCAAAATAGTTGCCCATTTGCCTTCTATTTCGATATAATTAATTTTACTAAGTTTTTTTAATTTGATATGAAATAGTATAGGTGGCAAAATCGTGAGCAGGGCGGGTTGTATAACAAGTTTAAATGGGTTTGTTGAAATGAGTCATTCTTTCAATGCGTGATTTGGGTTTACATGCAAATATGTCTTTTTTTTATAATTATTTCTTTTACTCTTTTCAATTATAAAAACTTTATTATAACATGAAATATCTAAATGTTTTGAGCAGAAATGATTTATGAGGTTGTATGCATCAAATATAGAGTTTTTGACTTTCAAGTTTAAATATGTTTCTCTTTTAGCTTTATATAAACTATTTGGCCTGATTCTGATAAAACACAGCACATTTATAGCTAAACGGATTCAAATAGCAACCTCTACAAATTAGTTGAAAGTTCCTGCATAGTTTTCCCAACTTTTACCTCTTTTTCAAGAACATTACTTCAATTGTTGCTCATAATGTCTTTTTACTACTTTGGTTCACAAAATACGTAACAAAACTGTTTTTCCAACTTTCTATTCTTCTGCTTCTTGTATGTTGTTTGGTATCTCTTAAGACATATTTTTTGATGTTTTGAAGTCTCTATCTTTAATAGGTTTTCTAATGTGTTAGTTGATAACCATTGATCTTGTCTAAAAAACTTAATTTTTTTTTTTATTGTTATCTTCCTTGATTCTCATGGTTTTTAAACATAATAAGTATTTATGATAACAAGCAGTAGCATTAAAGCTCCATTATATATTTACTTTCACTTGCTATTTGTAACTTGCTCAACATCAATATTAGGATCTCTTACAAAATCTGATTACCTCATTGTCCCATTCTATATTAAGTTTATAATCTCATCAACTTTATTTGATATTCCAATAAGGTATTCCACATTTAAAAATATTGACATCTTTGAGAAAAGTTCTCCAACTTTGACGATAAAGAGAGCAAGATGTATTCTTTATTTAAGAAAGATGCTTTTTTACTTGGCAATAAATAAGGTTAAAATTGTTACGTGTTGTAATCTGTTTTAAGGAATATTTTGATTACAGTTGTGGATTATTTGCATATGTGAATTCCTTATATGATAAGGGTCGAATGAATGTGGGAAAAACGCAACTAGATTTTGACTAAAAATCTGGGTTGATTGTTGACCACGGAGATAGAAACGACAATCTAAAGCGGCCAGTTGGCCAGATCGGGCTGTTTTTTGTGAGTTGGGATTTGGTTTTGCCGGTTTAAAATAAGTTTTTATGAATATAATCTTAATTGTACATGTGAAATAAGTTGAAACTTTGGGGAATATGCAAAGCTAGAGGGGGGAGAATCTTAATTAGTATTTGAGTTTGATTTGGTTATTCAGTTAATTCTTTGGTTTCCTAGTTTGTGTCTAATTAGGAGCCCTGATGTGTAATTAAGAGTTTTAGTATAAATAGATGGATAGGGTTTATTGTTTTGGTGTGGTTTTTACGATTATTAATAAAAAAAAGTGTCGTATTTCCACAAAACCATCGTGTTTCTAACTCTACCGAAAGACGTTTTGCTAAAGTGGCTAAGTAGAAGATGCAAAGGAAATACGGGTGGGCAATGCGAACCAAACCGTTAGAACCGAATCGCAGATGAAAGAAAACAAAACAATGTTATTAATACTCGGGCAAACTTTGTGGCGTTGCTACAAAATTTATAAAAGTAAATATTTGCATATTGTAGCTTCAATTGAGTAATATTCCGACCTTGAGACAATTTTTGGTTTAGGAAGTAGTTAGGATATTTCAGGGTTATGAAGAGAGAGATTCAAATCCAAGTATGATCGGCTGTGAATATTATGGACAAGGGTACTTAAGTCAAGAAAATATATGCTAGAAGTCGAGGAGGCTAGTCTCAACCTAATGAAGAACAATGTGATAAGGTATGTATCGGATTAGACCAAACATAAAATGTTAACAACTATCAAGAGTATGATTATTATGCAAATCAAGTTGTAAGAAAAGGAAGAATATGCCTGAGCTGACACTACTTTGATGAAAAGATGAGTTCAAATAAAGATTTAGGAGGAGAATGATGAATTTAATCTTTATTTCACATGTGAAATATGAGCAAAGTCAATGGGATTGAGTTTAGTTAGTTGGGTCTTAGTACTTGAGTTTTTTATGGTTTCCTTTTTTGGAGCTTAATTAGGTGGAGTCTTGTATGCAAGTTAGAGTTTTAGTTAAAATTGATTGGTATGGGGCATTGCTTTAATTTGATTTGTATGACTATTAATAAAGAGTGTCATGGAGGTGTTTCCACCATGTTTCTTGTGTGCTAAGTGTTGAAGTAATCAAATCCGGGTTGGGCTTTACGTCGGTTAGCATCACGTCTTGTTATCCCGAGGGTGGATCCTAACTGCAACACAAAGAAGATCTACGTTAGAGGGCCTGAAGGGGTTAACCTCGCGGGCACTTCGACGCTCAAGTTAGTATATGATCATAAGAGTAAGTTAATACAAGAAATAAAAGATGAGAAGTTAGTTAATGATTACTTAAGAGATAATATGATTGTTCTGAAGGGATGGCTAGACTATGCCCATATTCAAATACTTATCTAGCTACGTCATCACCAACCGGTCTTTGTATCAAAATCGTTAGATTGTATTGAATTTTTTGCAATGACAATCATGATTCATGAATATGTTACGATCCCGCATATGAATAAATGAATAAAAAGGGTCAAACTCCTGTTCGGTTTAATGGCTAGTAAGTCTTCTGGTTTGTTAAACCACCAAACCGAACTTTATAAATCTCAAACCAGCCGAATTTGTTGGGTTTGGGCAAATCTTATCAACATTTTAATTCAAGCTTAAATTTTTTTAGTGTTATATCTACCTCATCATTGTTATGTTATGTATTTACACATATTCCTTCACTTGTAAGTTTTGTGTAATATGTATAAAATAAAGTTCACTGCAAAATATTATCAAACATTGAAGACATGCATAATGTTTTTTCATGTGAGAAATTTATTTATGCAGGGAAATAACAGGACTGAGATTGAAAGACTAGACAGACAAAGGAAGGTAGACCTAAAAGATATGTTGAAGGGATTTGTGCTGAATCAGGTACATCACTTTTCCTTTTTTCCTTTTTTATTTTATGTTTGTTTATTTATATAATATATAATGGCCAGTGAGCGATGGTAAATGCAGAAAATCAAAATCTACCAACAATGGAAAGAAATAAAATGACAGTAATGGATGTTCAAGCAAAATTATTATTATTATTATTAATGATGTGTAGAATGCTGACCACCAACAATTTTATTATATAGTTAATGTGTTAAAAGTTAAAATAATAGTAGCATTTTTCTTATATTAAATGGTTTAGGGTGTTTCAAGCTTCTGAGAGGAGTGTTTTGAACATTGATTGTACAAATACAACCTGAATTGACCTGTTTTCATGAATAATAGTTGGGTTAATCTTTTGTCTGATCTGTTTGAATCTTAATATCAATTTTTTTTACATTTTTCAGGTGGCATTTTCGGAGAAAATTGGGATAGAGTGGGCAAAAGTTGCAGAGGAAACTAGGGGATATGCAAACATGATATGATGATGACGATGGTGGTGGTAGTGGTATTTGAGGTAGGTGTGATTGTACATTTCAGTTTTTCTTTTTTTTTCTTCATAGGTTTAACCTATTCATCTTTATTAAGAAGAATAATAAACATGAATAAGTGGTCTTTTTTTTTAATTTATCCACATAGGTTGGTTGTGAAGAAATGATTTAATTCTATTTCCCTTTTATTTTCCTGATTTTAATTTATCATATCGTACCAAATACAACCTAATATTTTAATTTAAAAGAAACATCTGGGTGGTTAAGGTTTAATGTGACTCGTTTAAAAGAAACACATGATGCTCTTTTACTTTGAAACTCCTTTCCAATCGTAAGATGTGAAACTAAATACGATTTACATTGATTTTTTGGGTATATCAATTATTTTATTCAAGAACATTCTAGAACGTTTTAATACCATATAACTGAAGCTTTCTACGATTCTACTCTTCATGTTTCTTAAAACACTAAGACTTCATATTCTGTATAATCAAGACATCAACATGAATACTCTAGAATTCTTGTATCTTGAACTCATTCAAGACAATAGTTTTATTCTTAAGGCATATATATGTATTTTAATGTATCCTTTTTCTGTGAATTTTAGATAATTACTATAAGAAAACATATTCCGAATTGGGATTTTTTATTTTTGTTCTTAATGAAATGATGAATATGATTATGTCATATGCTCCAATTAGACTTTCTTGAAACATCATGTTTAATCTTGGCTTTTGACATGATTAAAAACATTTCAGTCGTTTGTCAAAACTAAAATGTGGACTACAAGATTAGTGCTTCAATTTTAAATGAATTTATTTAGCTTGTATATTTTATTAGAAATGTAAATGAGAATTCATATACATTGTAAAGATGCTTGTTAAGGTAAGTCATGAAGTCATCTTTTCATGGATTGGTTATGACCAGTATTTCCAATGATGTCTTAACAAAGCAAGTTAATCAATTGAAACATTACTACACGGATGTTTTCCTCGTGGACTATGGTAGATGAAATCTCTTACTCTTCGTCCTGTTAAATGTGTCATTTAATGATTTATTTAGTGTTTGTATGTGATTAATAAGCCTAAAACACGATTACCAACACATAGAGTATCCTCTAAGTAGAAATAATAAACCTTAGACTATCCGGTATACACGTGAGTGGGGCGTTTTGGCCGCCACTCACGCCCCTCCCACGCCCCAACACTGCCCCACCTTCACTTTTTTGGGGCGTTATCGACGACGCCGTCGTCTGATCCACGGCGTGTTAAAAAAAATAGATCGTTGCCCCAAAAAACAACCGTTGGACCCAATTAAAAAAAAAAATTCTACTTTTTTCTTTTATATAAATAACACACTTCACTCTTTCAATATTTTCACCCCAAATCTTTCTCCCCTCTTTATTTTTATAAAACTTTTACAAGATTTTATAAATTTTCACCCCACAATGGATCCCAATCAAAACACTCATATGAACCGAAACCGTAACCAACGTCCCGTGAACCCAACCTCGTACGAGACTCCTCTTTTTTCTTCAATGCAAACCAACCAAACCGCCAATTTTACGATCCAAGCCAACGTTTATCGTCCGTCAATTTTAATGTAATGTGTTTTTTAATCAATGTAATGTTTTTTTTTTTAGAATGTAATGTGTTTTTTTTAGATTGTAACGTTTAATTTTTTTATTTTTTTTTAACTCATTTTTTTCGTTACGTTTTTTAAAATAATGTTATTTCTTTTAAATAATGTGACTTTTTTTATAAAATAAAATTATAAAAAAAATGAATAATCAATCATCACTCAAGCCCCACTCATTTCCACCATTTCACTCACCCATTTTATCCATTCTCTCTCCTACGTGGCATGCCACTCTAGCCTCACTCCAGCCCGGTATACCACATAGTCTTATATTAGTTACTAGTGTCAACTTAAGACGTTGCATCATGGATCTGTACATAAAAAACCGGTTCCTGATTAACTGAACCGGTTTTTTTTTTAACCCAAACCGGCTTTTTTATTAACCGAACCGGTTAGTAACCGGTTTTAAGTTCCATATACTCAAACCGATCATAACCTACTTGGTTAGGAACCGAACCGGTTAACCCGAAAAAACCGGTTTCAAACCGTTTTTTTTAAACAAAGTACATTACGATACGAAAAAAATAAAAATAAAAAAGACACGTCGAGTGCCATTACGATTTCGATTACAATTCTTTCATAATGTAAAAACTAAATAAAATAAGCATTCGGTTCATGAAAATTAAAAATGACAAACACCTGCGGATAGTTTACTTGTAGAGTTTTTCTTCATAAAATTATAAACGCTTCGGTTCTTTATTTTTTTAACACTTGTTCTTCAAGTTGTTGGGGGAGATCCGGTTTGAGATTGAGTTTCGGGACTATTTTGGCGAATCCATTGCTTGTATCGAAATTCCAAAGACCACTTTCGGAATTTAATTGTGGTTGATTGTCATCCACCTTATTATTTAAGATCGCGCAATACCGTTTGGAATGACTCTTCAAAGTTGAGTTTGATTGAGGTTGGAAAAACTTACCGCACGCTTTGAACCGAGCCTTCTTATCACCGTTTGACAAAACAACTAAATTGAATTTGTCGAAATTCTTCCTTGTTGTAGGTAACACTTCTCTAACGGTTGGTACATTAGAGGAAGCACCGACACCGGCGGAACTTTGGCCACCTTGTGATTGTGAGCTTGCCATTGAGAATTTAGTAAAACGACGAAAAATATTTTTTGAGCGTTTTAGTGTTTAGAGAAACAAGAATGGTGCGATTGAACCAAATCACCCCCAACCTATTTATAGGTTAACTGGATGGCAAAATTGTAAATTTTTTTTTGAAAAAACGGCTACTTTTAACCCCCCAACAGTCAGTTTTTTTTCAGACAGACCGGTTAACCAGTGGTTAACTGGTATAAACCGGTTCCTAACGGTTAGATTTTTAAAATTTTCGACCGTTCAATGACTCTTTTCCTCCAACGGCTAGTATCTCGACCGGTTAACCGGTTCGGGTCGGTTTTATAAACCGGTTTAAAAAAAAACGTTTAGAACCGGTTTGTCCAATAAATCCAATAGGGGTTGCAAACCGCCGGTTTTCCCTAACCAAAAAAAATCGCCTACTATAACCGGTTTCGGTTTGAAAAACTGGTTTTTTTGTGCACCTCTAGCGGTGTGTGGGTGGATGAACATTAGGTTATGATTTCTTTAACAAAAATGTCCCTCCCACGATCTAAATATTTAACTATATGTTGGGGTTTTAATTCATTTTTACACAAATGGCCCCCTGTCAAAATAAAAAATATATCCCTATGTATATTGCACACGACTAGTTTATCAGAAAAAGTTAATAGACGTAGGTCGAAAGAATGAGATGTGTACGAGTTTTAAACATAAATGATGTATTATAGTGGTTTTGATGGCAAATGACAACCACTGAAAATCGTTTTGAAAATCGTTATAAACGTAAAAGATGAAAAATGTAATTTACTCTAAAGATAATAGTTTTTGAAACTTGGTAAGCTCCTTAAGAAAAACTCACCAACATTATTTATTTATTTTTATCTTTTTACGAGATACGTAATACTACAATGAAATTATAAGTCTACGAACGTCAAATTTGTTTCATCCATATATTTTATGCAAAACCTACCTAAATCACACGTAGTGAAAACCCATGAACCCCATCTTGTACTTTGCCACCAACTAATGTTCAAATTCCTCGGCCGTACCTGTGTGGGTTCACCTCATGCGTCTCACGTCAAGAGTTACATACCAAAAACACCACATGCAGAATTTATTTGTTGACAGAGATTTTGATGCGGAATCGAATGCAATCAAATGGCTAAGAACTCAAATATTAAAACAAAAGCTAAAATGAATCATGGTTCAAACAAACCTCTTTAAATAGTACAGTTTGTTAAACATGATAAAAGGAAACAAATCAGTTCACCTAATAACAAAGGAAATTTGAATTTTAGATAATCTCAAAATATCAGTTGACTTGTTCTCCAATCTTCCTTCTGATGTTCCTGCGTAAGATTTTCTCTATGGATTATAAGTTTTTAATATTATCAAAGAGAGGTGATTCCATATTGCTCATCGCCGGAGGAATTCACGTTACATTAGAGCTTTCACATATGAGTTTCTATCTGTATCTCTATTAGAGCACTAGTAACCATCTCACTCTTTCCCACTGCCACGTCAGCGTCAAATCAGCTTTTCCCACTTTTTTCCCATTTTACTCGGTATCGTCCCACTTTTCCCTAGTTTTTCACCTCATCACACATTTAATATTAATATTAATTAAACTTTTTTAACATTTAAATATAAAAATAAGACTTTAATTAATTCAAATAAACAAATACAACTTAAATAAAAAAAGACAACAAAAAATACAACTTAATTGAAAAAAAAAACTAGTAAATAAAAAAAAAATAATATAAAAGATTAAATTAAAAGATTAAATAAGCACTAGTGATTGGCATGTCATTCTTGATATATATGCTCAAAATGCTCGATAAGATTGGAACAAAGATTGGTGTGAGTTATGTTTGAGTGTATTTGGTTAAGAATGTCTGTTTCTAGAAGTTCTTCACTTGGCGGGTTCTACGTGATCGGGGGATATTGCTTGACCCGTTGCCTTCAAAATCATGTAATATAGGATGATACACGTGTACATGATTTTTCTTAATTTTCGTGTATGCATTTGTTTTGCCGGATAGTGTAGTATTTGCCACTTTCCCTTAAGAACACCAAAGGCTCGATCCACGTCCTTGCGTGCCGCTTCTTATGCCTTCTTGAAGCGCTGACGTTTCAAATAATCCTCGGACAGATCACTAAAGCTTTTGACTATTGTTTCCCAACTAGGATAAATCCCATCCCCAAGATAGTACCCAAACTTTGTACATCGTTAACCATAAATGGGCATTTTGGGGCGCTTCCATCAACTATGTTGTTGAATACTCATGAACGGTCAAGTACGCTGATGTCGTTGTTCGACACCGGGGCTCCAAAATATGCATGACAAAACCATAAATCTTTAGAGGCAACCACTGCAAGCATCACCGTGGGAACCTTGTAATCAGCATGTGTATATTGCCCTCTCCATTCTACCGCACAATTCTTCCACTTCCAATGTGTACAATCTATGACACCCAGCATACCAGGGAATCTATGTCTTGTTTCATGTGCTTGGTATAACAATTGAACATCATGGTAAGTCGGCTTTCAGAGGAATTCCTTTGCGTACAAAGAAATGACACCGTCACAAAAGTTTTCGAGACTGTCATGTGACGTTCTCTCGGACATCTGTAAAAAATCATCTAGAGAATCTGGATAATTACAATACTGTAACACCCGGTTTTCAGATAGGCTATGATGTATTTGATTTTCATGTACTTGTACTCAATGATAATATGATATAAAGTCCTTGATCATATTCTAATCTGTATTTAGAGTCTTTTGAGCGTATGCGAAATTTTGATTTGAGCGACGGTTAGAGAATTACACATCAAACGATGAAGCGGGAAATGTGAAAATGGTTAACCAGTCGCAGCAAACGAGGCTCGGAGGACACGTGTCACCACGTGGCAGGCTCGGGAGCCACCTGGCAGCACAAGATTTTGTGTGGCATCACTGGGCCACGTGTCAAGTCCCGAACCAGTGACTCAGCAACACGTGGCAAGATTTCATAGGTCCAGACATACTACTGCCCTTAGCGCGTAGCGCAGCCATGTGCCCCTACATGGCGCGACACGCGTAGATCCTTGAAGTTGGCAGACTTCTTGATTAAGTAAACCCTCGCACGTCGCGAAGCCCGTAGGCCAAAACCTGCGCGACACGCGTAGAAGACCCAGTTTTGCCTATAAATAGGGTTCAATGAGCAGAGCATCAGTGCACAAATAATTTCGAGTGAAAGTAAACACACACACACCAAATCTCTGCTGAATTCGTTATCTGGTATTCGTTCCGCACATCGATCGCTCGGTTTATCGCAAGGTTCACGAAGGTTACGCTTGTGGATTGGTGATTCTCTCACTACCGTATTCTCAATAGTTGTTATTACGCTAGTCAAAGGTGAGTTCTATGATCCCCCCTTTTTAATATTTTGATATAACTCAGGGCTGATATTGTTAGTCCCGTATCCGTTTCTAACAGCGTGATATCAGGTAAATAATTTGTTAGCGCGGAAAACAAACGAACACAATAAGATTAAACACGAACAAGATGAAGAAAGATTAATTGTTTACTATTGCACTCG
>WOUH02000039.1:2230457-2242172 GCA_009936405.2 Stevia rebaudiana
AGCAGTAACAGGAAAAATTGTCCAAAACAGGGCAAAAAGCATTAGCGGCGACAACGAACCTTTAGCGGGGACCTTTTTTCGCCGCTAAAGACATGCAGGTATTCTGGGACGACGGTCGCCGGAATTTTTTTACCCTTTAGCGGGGACTTAATAGCGGCGATCATTCGGGTATTAGCGGCGACATTCTGGTATTAGCGAGGGATTATTAGCGGCGACACATTAGCGGCGACATGCTAAAGGTATTAGCGGCGACATGTTGTGCCTTTAGCGGCGACAATTGTCCCCGCTAAAACCCGGATTTTTTGTAGTGTATTATGACATATATATTTTTATGGAACCACGGGAACATGTGTTTTACATTTGAAAAACAAATAAAAATTTTATTTAATAAGCGACAAACTCTTTTTACATATTTTTTTTTTTTGAGATTTTTGCATATAAACACATGAAGACACCGTTCTAATAAAAAAACTCATTGTTGTAAAAAAGGTGTTTTTCAAGCTTTTAACATTTTTTGAACTTTTAATTAATTTTTAGCTTTTAATTTTTTTTAATTGAAACGACTTCTTCTTGTGTTTATGTGTACAAGATAAATTCGCATTTGGAAATGAGCTTCTTTTGTTTTTGACATTTAGAACACATGGTTTTAGATTATTCAATGAACGTTTCAGTGAACCTTTGTGTCTACACATGAATATATCTGGTTCAAATAATTTAACAAAAAAAGCGGATCATGGATCCTCCTCGCTTGCTTTTTGTGTGTGCTTTGAGCTTTCTCATGCTTTCATTAGGTCTGTATTTATAATCAATGTAGGCAGTTGCTAATTTGTAATTTCTGTGATATCTTTTTTCTGCAACATGAGACTTTCTAAAAGTGTTAATTAATTAGTTACTATATATATGATTATCTTAATTTCGGCATAATTCAGCAGATAAGTTATGCGTAACAACAAGAACTCCAACATCATCAATGGCTTCCATGAACCTTACTATTCAAGACAGTCATGTACGTAATTTAATAGCTAGATTATAAAATTTTATTTTATGTTTTAAACCTCTTTAATTAAAGTATTCATAAATCGATTACATTCATGTAGCTTTTTGATATATTTTTTATTAGTTAAGCAAGTGATATTTGATTTTATTTAAAGATCAAGGTCGTTTCATATATTTTTTACCAACTTTTGTTGATATCTAAACAACTCACGTCTCAAATTTCTTCTTTATCTCAAATATAAGAAATTAATTTCTTATATTTACAATCTTAACTAGTGATAGTTAATTAAACGTATGGTTTCTTATTATTATTTTTTTTCTAATAAAGGGAAGAATTACTAAATCCTTTGTGACTGTTCTTAGCTTTGATAAAAACTTATATTTGCAACTAGATTATAAACTCTCTACTATACGAGTTGATGATAAAATATGTGAGGTCATCTGTTTGGGGCTCGCATAGTCGCATGAGTAAATTTATTAGGGGCCTAGTCAAAGGGTTTTCTTAGGTCCTCTTGAGCGGGTCAACCGAATCACCACGTTTATGTTTTTTGGTTGTAAGAGTGATATATTTGTCAAGGTGATCCTGAGTGTCTGAATTTTTGCTGTTAAACAAAAAAGGTAACTTTATAATGTCTAAGAATTATCTTACCATAATACAATATATAATCAAACTACAATTACAATTTATACAATTTCAAATAGTTGTTATCAGTTGAATAACTTCATAATCAACTGTTAATAGAATTAATACTTCTAACATAACAATTTCCTATAATTTGTTATAAATGATCATATATGATTTTTTTATAATATAAAATAATTATAACTGTTTAAAATAAAACCCTATAAATTTTGGTTGATTAGTTTTTAACTGGGGGAAGTCAAAATGAGTTATTTTGAACATCAAAATTTAATCGAGAACTATAATAAAATAAAAGGGTAAATAAAGAATTTATGTGGATGAATTGGACTGAGAGGTGACATTTATGAAAATCATTTATTATAAAAGTTTCTGTTCAATATAAACAAAACTAATTAATCGTGATTAAAGGTTGTAAGGTGAGTGAGCACTTTTACCAAGTACTTTCGACATTCTTACTTCGGTGAGTTAGATTTCGTTACTTCAAAAGTAGTCCTTCACTAATTTTTAATTTCATTATCAATTAAAAACATATTATACATTAAAAAAAAACAAATTTATATAATTTCAAACGCTAAAAAGAGAGACTGAAAAAATAAATATTAGCATGAGGGACTAATATTATACTAGAGAAATAAGAATGAGGACTAATATAAGTTTAAAGAAACAAAATCAGTGACTAAAAATTTAAATATTAACTATATATTTATTCATCTTCGTCAAAAACATGATGCGACCCTTTCCATTCGAAAATAAAAACACCATCTCGTCAGTAAAAAGTTAAACATCCCACCATCCAACCCTCTTTTGAAAAAAAAAAATCACCTCGTCGAAACTCGAAATAAATCCCATCATCCAACCCTAAACAACCTCCTAACGGGCAAAGGGGGCAATAGTTGTATTCGAAGATGTGTATGCTGGTACTAGTACTCGTGAGAAGTACCCACCATCGGTATCCGCGGACCACCGACAACGGTGTAATTGCATAGCCGCAAAAACGTAAGGCCTTACCGCTTTCGCCCGCATCACCTTAACAAATTAATATAGTTTAAAGACGTTAGATAATTAAAATGATCCAGGGTTACCAATTTTATTAGGTTTCCTTTCATCCGGTTTAAAGAATGATCGAGTCACCATGTTTTCTGCTTCCAAAACGAAAAAATGATCTATTCGCCAAAGTGATCTCGACAGATTCCGTTAAAAAAAAAGTTAATTAATAAAATGATAGACATTCAAGTTTGCCTTGGAAATGATACGAGGTCGCTTTTTTTGTGTGATTAATATTTGTTCTTATTTTTGCAAAAAATCCCTCATCCTTTTATACATTTAAAATTCCTCCGCGTGCTAAATTTGTATGGGACGGTAACAAAAATCAAAACAACTTTTATAGTTTGTTATGCTGAGGAGGATGCACTAACATACAAGGTTAGATCGGATAACAAATGAGGTTTTTAAAGATAGACTGGGATTAGCACGTATATCTAACACTTAAGTGAGGGGAAATTAAGATGGTTCGGACATTTGTGAAGAAGGCAGATGACGGTGTCGGTACATACAGTGGAAAACCTCGAAGTGGAGGGGAAAATGAGTAGATGCAGGTGGAAACTGACATAGGATGAGGAGGTTTGACATGATTTGGTAAACTTGAATCACCGGAGACCTATGATAAAGATTATAGATTTTTAGGAAGCTTTAAGAGCTTGGAGTGGTGGTATTTGTTGACGCCTGAAAGCTTGGCCTTGTCATCACCTAGATTTAGAGAGTTTTATGGATTTTATGCTTGTTTGATTGAATAGCATTTGTTATGATTTCATTTTTCTTATATGTGTATATTCCTACTCTTCTGATTTATTCATAATAATGCGTCATATCTGAGGTCGGGGGAGATAAGCAACCATTATATCACATTAGGATAAAGGGTAAGGCTTGTATTTATCTCATGCTTCAAACCATATTGTTTTAATGAGTTTTTGCTGGATATGTTTGTTTTATATACATAGCTAAGCACTTACCACTCGTTTATCATACCCACTTGTAAACAACACATCATACGAAAATTTTTTATTTTTTTTCGTCTACTCCTTAAACTTTTATATCTTATAAAAACATTAATATAAATTATGTGTAATAGAATTTGGAGTAAAGTGTATTTTACGTCCCTCAGGTTTGGTCAAAATAACACTTTACATACAAAAATCAAACTTTTAACACTTTACGTCACCTAAGATGTAATTTCTTACATTTTACATCCCTCGCACAAACTACGTCAAAGGGTTCGCTAAAAAATAGTACAGAGTGACACAAAAGGGATACTAAGACAATTTTTCTCGACCTATATATTTCTATATTAATTCGTGATACCTTATAAAAATTAACTAGCCAAGTAAAAAAGTGTCTTTTTTTTATCAACCCCGAATACCAAACATAACTAAACTCGACGTGAACATAAATAAGTCTTAACTCGATCAACCGAACCTGATCTAGTTGTATACCCCAACCCCAAGTTTTTAAAATGTTTGATAAATGAATAATTTTTTTAAGATTCGTGTTACCGAATAACGTGATTATCGTAGATTATAAAATAAGTGCAAAATTTTCTTCTGTTTTTGTTTAGTACTCTAACTTACTCAGTACTTGGCATACGCATAAAATTAATTCGAATATTAACAACCGACCTTTTCTATGCTTTTACTATAATTTTACCTAACGACAAGTGGGAGGGAGACTTAAACCGTTAAAGAATTGCTTCCCAGGTGTCATAAATTGTTAAAAGTTTAATTTTGGTACGTAAAATGTTATTTTGACCAAACCTCAAGGACGTAAACTGCACTTACTCTAGAAATTATAATGCAACACAAAATAATTTTACACATCAATTAGCGTCATCTTTATATATCTTAAAAGGCAAATTAGATTTTAATAATCCAAACTATGTCACATTGGCTGATAATAATCCGAACTATCACTTTAGCCAAGAATAATCTCAACTATCACTCTAGTTATCAATAGCAATCTCAGAAGCAAAGTTATTAAAGATTTACATTTTATTTACAAATGATTTTCACTCGATTTTGCTTATACGTTTTTGTATTTTATTTATAATTATCATCTTGATAGAAATGAGAGGAAATCAAGTGGAAATCATTGAAAATTTTGTTTCTGTGAGATTGATATTAACAACCAAAGTGATAGTTGAGATTATGCTTAACCAAAGTAATAATTTGGATTATTATTGGCTAACGTGTCATAGTTTGGATTCTTAAAATTCAATTTGCCATATATATACGATGATTTATTCTTAATTATGTTAATTGGTAGTTTTGATATGAGTAAATGTTAATGTAGGTTGTAGTGAGTAATGGGCTTGTCCAGATGACTCTATCGAAACCAGAAGGACATATAATATCCATACAATACAAAGGAATCGACAATTTGTTAGAAGTACTCAATGATGAATCAAATCGAGGGTACTAATGTCATATCTTTTTATTACAATGATAAAAATGTTACAAAAAGAAAAAAAATTTAAAAAAGTTTAAAAAAATTATGCGCCTTATGTAATTACATATATGTAACTTGTGTGCTACATATATGTACATTACATGAGTTACATATATAGAACTTAATGAGTTACATACGCAACATTTTAATTTGTTACATATGTGTAACTTCGTGAGCTCCATATTTTTTTCCATATTTTTTTTTGTATTGTATTTATAATCTTATAAATTAAAGTAATGAAAAACAAAAAATTTAAAAAATTCATTAATTTGAGTAGTTTTCTAAGTTTTCTCTATATTTAGGAGTTTCTTTAATACGTACACTTGTATTAAATTTTGTTGTATAAGATAAAAAGTACATAGTTAAGCACGATACAGTGACATGTTGAAAAGTTTAAGAAAAAAGGTTTCCACTAACTGTACAAACACACATCTGATCGGGCAAAAAAAAAAAAAAAAAAAAAAACCATTATGGTCACTTATTTCCTAATGACTTAACATAGTGCATACAAGAAGCATTCAGTATTTTTCCAACCTCCTAAATCCTATTTTTTGTCACTTGTGCATAGGTATTGGGACCTTGTTTGGAGTCCACCAGGAAGTCTTGGAACAACCGGGACTTATGAAAGGTAATGTTCTCGTTCTACATTAGCCAAATATTCATATCATTTTCTAAACAAACTACAAATCTCTATAAATTAGGATCATAGGAACAACATTTGAAGTTATAGTCAAAACAGAGGATCAAGTGGAACTCTCATTTTCAAGAACATGGGATTCCTTGCAAAAGGGAAAGCACGTCCCGTTGAAGATAGACAAAAGGTGATGTATGTTAAGTGGCAATCGGAATTAAGAAAACGATAATGTTGATTAAAGCATAATATAGGTTTGCGTTGCTTCGTGGTTCTTTTGGTTTCTACTCGTACGCAATCTATGAACATTTGGAGGGATGGCCTGGCTTCAATCTTGATGAAACTAGGATAGTGTTCAAACTTAGAAAAGACAAGTAAACATCTTTTATTACCCTCACATGCTTGTCTCACTTTCTATTCACTTAGTTGAATTGACATAGAGATAGTATTATTAATAATGAAATTTGTTATTTTTACAGGTTTCATTATATGGCGATGTCTGATGATAGGAAAAGGTACATGCCTTTGCCTGATGATCGATCACCTCAAAGAGGTAAACCATTGGCTTATCCTGAAGCAGTGCTTCTGGTTAATCCCGTGGAACCCGAGTTTAAAGGAGAGGTAATCGCATGTTTCTTTGGAAGCGTGTAGAAACGGTTAGGTTCACAGATTTGACCAAGTTGATATAAATTGTTACACTTATATGTTTGTATTCACTGTTATTTTTTTACCTTAAGAACTTACGATTTTTTTGGCACGTAGGTAGACGATAAATATCAATATTCATGTGAGACACAAGATCTAAAGGTCCATGGATGGATATCTACTGATCCCCCGGTTGGAATTTGGCAGATTACTCCAAGTAATGAGTTTCGAACAGGAGGACCCACGAAACAAGAACTTACTTCTCATGTCGGACCGATAAATCTAGCCGTAAGATAAGAACATATTTCATAATAGCACATTTTGAAACTTATGAAGAGAATGTAGCTCATTGGAACATTCTTTTTCGGGAACTAGCAGATGTTTGTTAGCGCGCATTATGGGGGAAGTGATTTAATTATCAAGTTTGTAGACGGAGAGAAATGGAAAAAAGTTTTTGGCCCGATTTTTATGTATATAAATTCGAGCCCGACAGGAGAAGAACCTCTTGCGCTTTGGGAAGATGCCAAGAAACGGGTATTAATACGTATCGATCATTTACTAGAGTTGCATCATTTAGCTCTTGAATTAACGAAAACATAACTCTATGATAATAAAAACCATTATTGGGTGCATTAACAATCGGTTTCAGATGTTAGATGAAGTCGCAAAATGGCCTTATAGCTTTCCAGCTTCAACTGATTTCCATCAAGGTCACAAACAAGGTAGAATAAGTGGTAGATTATTCGTTTACGATAGGTATCATCTCCTTCCTCACCAAGTGAAGAAAATACTAAACATCAAAACATGAAATTTGAATATATATGCACGCATTTAGGTTCATTGCAGAAGAACACAAGCCTGCAATCGGTGCTTCTATTGGACTAGCTCCGCCAGGTGACCCTGGGTCTTGGCAACGCGAAAACAAGGTGAGCTTTAGATGAGATCGAAGCAGGAGCGACTCAACCTTTTGGAGGCCAAAATGAACAAAACTCTAGTCCTTTTTTCAAAAGTTATATTATAAACCCGCATTATCAATCTGTGTTTGAGACCACAATAACAATAAAAGAAGTTTATAACTGGGCAGAGTTTATGCTTATAGCTTTATTCAATGCAAATTGTTTAATGATATTTTCGTAATTATTTGAAAATTTCTTTTTGGAAAATGAGTGTCCTAACTCCTAAGCCCTTGCTTAACCTCTTAAACTATTGGGTCGACCCTCTATCAAAGCAAAATTCCCTCAACGAGAATTCTAGGTATTCAAGACCGCATTCTCGATCGTAAATTTGCAACTGACAATGTAGGCGCAAAATCTCCGTAGTTGGATTTCATTTTGCAACCACGGAGGGTCATTTGCGATTGAAATTAGCGACTATTTTGTTGTCACAAATCCTGCATTTGGTTTGTTAGTGCCTGCTTGGCTATCAATTACGACTATTTTCTGCCCTTTTTTCTATCTTAAATTTTGCGTAAGTTTTGCAACTGAATATGAATCGTTGCAAAACTTACAACCTTTGCAACAGTTTAATTTTCCCAAGTACCCTGTAACCATACAGATTTGGTTGATTTTGATACATTTTTTGTCATTTTGTAGTTTCCAAACTCGCCATCTTTTATTAATCAAAATCATTGCATCGACAGGGTTATAAGTTTTGGAGTAAAACAAATGATAAAGGTAGTTTCTTGATCGAAAACATCTTGGCTGGCACATATAATGTGTACGGATGGGTCCATGGTTTCATTGGCGACTACAAACACGCTAGCACCATCACCATCACACCAGGTTCAAAATCTAAACTTTATAAAAAGACTAAGGGTGTAACTCATATGTTCCTTAGAAAACTCTTTAACTTTTGTATATAAATAATCGATTAATTTCGGTTACCCGCGACTCAGTGGGCCCCCTTGGGCCCTGTGATTGTGATTCTGCCCCTAATAATCGATCAAATCATTTTGGTAAAAGTTGGTATATTTTGAGCAGGTTGTGACATTAAACTTGGGGATCTTTTGTTTGCACCCCCAAGAGACGGTCCAACATTATGGGAAATCGGGACACCTGATCGCTCTGCAGCTGAGTTTTACCTACCCGACCCGGACCCGATGTATACCAACCAATTTCTAGCCAACGATCTTAACAGGTAAATGAAATTAAAACTAGCATGAAATTTATAAGTGAAGACAATAAGAGTGATTCATGATTCATGAATATATATAACTTGAGTAGGTTTAGACAATATGGATTGTGGGAGAGATATGCAAAGTTATATCCTCATGGTGATTTGGTTTTCACGATCGGTCAAAGTGACTACAAAAAAGATTGGTTCTTTGCACATGTAAACAGGTAAATATTTATGAACCCTTTATTAATATGATCTCTTTATGACTTTATTTGATCTTATTTTATTAGTACCCCTATTTTTACACAAATATTTTACCATTTAAAATTTAATAAATCATGGTCTCAAATATCAAAGTATAACACGTGGGAAATTTCAAAAGGGTTTATAGTTTACTAAACTCAAGAAAAACTTGGTTAACCAATAACCAATATGGTTTTGAAAAGAATTTAGGCAAATTAATAATTAAGCTTATGTTATTCTTTGTTTTATAGGAAGAGTTATGGCATTATGTATGAAAAAACAACATGGACGATCAAGTTCGAGCTAAAGAACGTGAACAAGAATGGAACTTACAAACTACGATTGGCTGTAGCATCAGCACAATTAACAGAACTGCAGGTATATTCAGAACTAGTTATTATATATGTCTAGGGTTTCATCAAAAGAAAATTGATAAACTTTTTATTTAATTATATAAGAAGTGGAAAAATGATCGAACGGATCGAATAACTAGTTAAATAGGTGACTCTAATGGCTTTACCAAAACACACTTTTTTAAAACAAGTTATTATGCACTTTCAATCTTTTTGCATGATTTAAATCAAGATTGTAACTAGTTATTTTTATTTTAGGTTAGAGTTAATAATCCAAACATTGACTCACCGGTACTATTTTCAAATGGAATAATCGGTGGAGATAATGCAATTGCAAGGCATGGAATACATGGGTTGTACTTGTTACTCAACATTGATATACCCGGAAATAATCTAAACTCTGTCGGCGACAACAAGATTTATTTGACAAAAATAAATGAGGGAATCATGTTTCCTGGAGGAGTAATGTATGATTACATTCGTTTAGAAGGACCGCCTCCTTCTTAAATTAATTAAGTGTGTTTTGTCATTGAGATTCATGATGCTTTTAATGCTTAATTAAATTAAAGGTTACAAATTGTTCCTAGTGTGTGTGAATTTGTAATTTAGGCAAGAGTGAGTATTGGACAAAGGTATATGCATGATTAAACAATATATATCCTGGATTTATGTGGGATTAGATGACCCAATGGTACTCTGTGTACTTTCCAAATGAAGGTACATGTTATTGATGAGCCAACTGTCTAGACAATTGTATGCCCATAGGGGGAGTTGGCATCTAGTTGGTTATCTTATGAACTACTCAGAAAAGACACGCTTCTTTTGATTCCAAACACTAGGAGGAAATTAAACCGAACGCTTGGAATCTTTTGAAAGTTGTGACGTATGATCACTTTCAAATAAAATCTTTTTGGTAGTTCTACTATAACTTTGATCAGGTAAAACTCAAAATCGAAATAAGAACAAGTATGGATTTCGTGAGATTTTGTCGAGTATGCCGATGTCCTGGAAATTAGAATTTTATTTGGAAAACCTGAAACATTCGAGAAACTGCTCGATAACAGTTTTTTGAACTAGCGAACCAGCCCAGGCTTAGCCCCTTAGACTGTCTCTAAAGATTGCCACCCCTTGGACCCTTCTACCAGGGACGTTGCTCCATATTCATTAGAAGCTCCGCGCCCCTAAGAACCGTATAGACTCAAATAAGTGTGCACCGCGCATCTGTCAATTTGTTTGATGAATATTAGAGTCACATTGGTCACTAAGTCAATTCAAGTGCTCTAACATCTAATGACTGACTTACTTGGCTAGGAGCACCTTTTGTGAGCTTAGATTTGGCAAAACTACCTTATGGTGTGACAAGATACAACCTACCATTCGTGTTTTCTATGCACTTACAAAGCATGTGAAAGTTAGAGAAAATGTTACTCAAGAAAATCTTCTTGATGAACAAATTGTTGATGTGTACACAAAGTCATTGCCAACACCTAGGTATTAGACTAATATCTTTGATTGTCATTGCTACAAGGTATCTTTATGTAATATCTATATATAGTGACCTAATAAATTCCTATGTTTTCTAGACTAACCCGTTTTGATCCATATTAAATAGTTACTCTTTGTTTGGACCTCTAAACATAAGTTCATGTCTCAAAAGGAGATGTGCAAAATTAACCATCAAGACTTATAACATTTGAAATAAACCACCAATATGTTTTCAAAAAGATAACCAACCAAACCACTACATTATTATTATTTTTTATTTTACCAAAAAGCATGAATCCATTATCTCGACCAAAGTCTAGTATTAACTGTTCTCTCCTTAATCCTTTGAGCTTGATCTTTGTTCATTATGTTTCTCACATCAGAAATCGGTTTGGTGGCTCGCGTTACTCGTGCGAACGCTTTTGACGGGTCGATCTTACGAGTCCCCGATACCTTTTCATCAAATAAAGAAACCGAAACCGAAGAGGATGAAACGAAACTGTTTTCCACACCACTTTTGTGAGCATCATGTTTGCGTCTCAACTCACGGAGTGACTCGGTGCCTCTGAGCAGGACCGAACCGTGGTTAGATAACCGGTTGTTGGACCTCAAAACTCTTGGGTTATGACTCATGACTTCCAACGGGGTGTGATTTGACCATTTTTTCCGTTCGGTTGGAGTATCGTTTGACTTCTCAAATGAAAACGATTGCGTTTGTGTTGCAAACTCTAATGGTTGAACTTGTTGTGTTGGCTTCTCTTCAAGATCTTTTATCTGCACATGAAGATTCAATGATGATTAAAGAAGCATATGTCAAAAGACTTTAATCAACAAAAACAAGTTTTTTATAATGATAAAAAGGGTGTATTAATCTTTTTAACAATAAATACAACATTTTATAATTACAATTTATATATTTAGTGCACATAGGTTCCCATTAAAGTCAATTTGGCAACAAACTTAAGTTTAGTAAAGTTTGACCTCAAGTTTGACTTTTGTTGACTTCTAGTAATCATCATCATCATCATCATCATCATCATCATCGTACTCAGTATATCCCACTTAAAAGTAGGGTCTGAGAAGGGTAGATGTAGACAGCCTTACCT
>WOUH02000039.1:2267305-2280381 GCA_009936405.2 Stevia rebaudiana
TGATCGAGCGGTTTTTTCCCTCCAGATCGAGCCCAGCAACGCCAGTCAGCCGGGTCAGCGACTTCGAAATCCAAGTCCCGGTCAGCCATTTTCACCTGGTTCGGTCAGATGGCTTCCTCGGTCAGATGCGCCTTCTCATGAAACAAATGGGCTGACCGCTGACCGAGTCCGCGGGTCAACCGAAATCAAACAGGGCCTTAGTGATTACGGGGGACATGACTATTACAGGTTCCCCATCACCAATCTCATTTCCAAATTACGAGGAAAACACGAAAAAAATTTGTAATGTAAGCTTGTAATCAGGTTACCCCTCCCTATACCTCATTCCCATATACAGTATGTTGCAAACTCAAACCCATTTTCGATATTTTGGGATAAAACTTAAATCCCAAATGTACTCTTTTTTATTACTATTGTGAGTGGTGGAAAGTAAACTTACGATAAAGGTATATAAATGTGTTATCTAATTGAATAATGGTAGATATGAAGAATCTGTCGTTGGAGATTTTTAACAACTTTAAATAAATTTATAAAGGTAGTGATTTCTTGTAAATTTTAGAGAGGAAGAAAATGAAACTATTACTATTGAGAATTTTTTAAATATGTTTCTATACAAATTATAAAAAAAGTCCTTTAGGTTTTAAAAAGTTGCATTTTTTATCTTTTATTGATAAAAGCATTTTAGCCGATTTTAAAATTTTAACATAAAAAGTGTAAGTCATTAGTTTAAATAACGTACTTGCAACAAGTTAATTAAGTGACGAAATCATAACTTTTGAAAAAAAAAAAGATAAAAATAAAAATTACAAAAACCTAAAGGACAGTTATTTTTCTTGGTAATTTTGTCTATATTATATCATCTATATCAATTTTAAAATTATTAAATAGTTTGTATATCATTTAGTATTTTTTTTTTAATAATAAAAACATTACAAATATCTGGTATAAAATTCCAGTTATGACTTATTATGATTAATGATAATCAAGAAACTAACTAAATGATCACCTTTTAGTTGTAAAATATATTTCAATGTTTTGCATAGTTTATAAAATAACAATATATCCAATTGAGGTTGTTATAGAAGAATGAATAAACAAATTGAAATTACATTTCTTTCTATTGACTTGTATTATTCGCCTCTTTATACCATAACAGTCCCATGCTTAGGATTTCGTACTGTTTAATCTTCTTTTTATCTGGACTCACTCAACCTATGCTAATCATATGTTCATATTAATCTGAACATTTTATTTATTATGAGCTTGAATTCTCAGTCATCTTGAAAAAGACACGTTTTATATAAATTAACCAAATGTCATACCAGCTTGACACCTAGAATTTCTAGATATATATCAAGACATCTCTTGAATATTATGACCAAAGGCTCTTAATCAGTGTTTTGCAAGCAATTGAATGCTATAAAACTCCTACTAAACAACTAAAACTCTTTCTGAGCAATATAATTGTTTTATGCAAGTTCTAAAGTGTTTCCTTTGTTTACTTACTTCCTTAAAAGATGAAATAGAAGAAAGAGTTCTTTAATAAAGGAATGCTAATTGATTGCGAACTCACGAGAGAAGCAAGGTTAAGAGATGAGTTAAGTGACAAGCTTAAATTAGTTGTTTAATACTTTCATTTGCTTTTGTGTTTTGTTTAATATGTTTTGTTATGATAAATAGAATGATAAGTTAAAGTGCTTTGTGGTTTTAATATCTATAATAAAGTTTGTATGCGATTATATATGTTTAACTGCTACAAATATTTTGTTTGATTATGGATTAAGAAGTGTATATTTACCTGTTTTAGTATGTGTTTTGGTGAGTGTAGGAGAAGATCGGAAGAATCACCTGGAATACTCAGGTTACGCGATAAGGACAGTTGACATCCTAAGATAGTTTTGTTAAACAAATTTTGTAAAGTTTCTAATGTGTAACCCACCCACGATCAAAATGTTTCAAAGAAGTTACATGGATCAAGCAATAGCCTATTTAAATAGATATTTATTATATATGTTTTCTTAATATGTAATTAACATTTGAATTAATAATTAGTTACACGAAAATGTAATACTAGCAGACTAGCAGTCTAGCATGAACAATAGATTTTTATTTTTTTTATTTGTTTATGTTAATTATAAGTTACATGAATCGAATCTGTCACTAGGGGTGTTAAAAAAAAAACGAAACTCGAAAAAATTCAAAACTCGAATGGTATAGTCAACTTTTATTGTTCTTTGGTTGCATATTCCACACGCACGCACATCACCTCTTTTATAGTCAACTTTTATTATTTTAATAATTATAACTAATTTTAGGATATTTTTGTTTTCATTGGGTTATACATTTCAAAAGATAATGTTTTTCTATCCAAATACGAAATATGTTGTTAGGACGTGTTATTTTTCTCTATCTTTTTTAAGTTTTATACAACAATTCGGATTACGTTATGTGGTAAAATGTATTCGTAAAACCAAGTCATATCTATAATATATTTTTTTCTTTCCTTGTTTAATTCTGATTTCAAGACCTTTTTTTGTTACGTCATTACGACATAACTGTTATTTACATCCTTATTCTTTTTTGGCGTGCTTAACCACGCAAATGTCATCGTTTCAAAAAACAATTGCTTTCAAATATAATATCATGACTTTTTTTAATCTATGTTTTGATATTTAAAATTACATTATATGCTTACATACTTAACCACGTCAAGATCACCGCCGCAAAAAACGTAACATTTTGCTGATTTCAAAAATATAGCATCTGATGTGTTCTTATAGTGTTTTGATACTTAAAACCAAAACTATAGAACCCCGTACATTTCTTTTTACATACTTAGTCACATCAACGTCACCACCGAAACATGCGACCACCACTTTGTAAGTTTAATAACTATATAAGAATAGTTATAATTATTCTTAAATTTCCTAGATGGTGTTCTTTATTATAATATTCTTTGTTCTAGACCAGGGTCGTAAGTGCCCGGGACGAGACGAAAAAAAAATGCTCATATGCCCGAACGATTTATCAATTAAAATAAACTTATTTTTTTAAAACGAGTATTAAAGTTATAACAATAAACATAGCAACTTTGAATGATTAAACAACCTTCATAGCCTCGTTGATAATCTGCAGTTAAGCTTTAATGGGGTTGCAAGATCGAAACTCTCTAGCTGCATATTTAAAAAAATACTTAAAATTTTATTTCTTTTCACAAAATCTTAAAAACCTATCCCACATCGCCCCATTAAAAGAATTGTAAAATAATTTCTTTCTATAAATCAAACAAACACCTCAAGGCTTTCTCATTATTTTGCTAATTATTAAGTATTTTAAACTAATTAAATATACTAATTACTCAAAGAATGTAAACTATTTTTTGGAAATTTGCAAAAATTAACAGCAAAAATATGTTTTTTCAGGATTTTTGTATATTTTTATGATTTTTTTTTTTTGGAATTTTTATTAAAAGATGAATTAAAATACTTAAAAAGATGATTAATGAAAATTTAAATAGGGCACAGGGAATATCTTAACCATCTTACTGATTGTAACTGAAAGAAATTGTTATAGTTTTTTAAATTTTAGGCCCTTTAAAATATCAGGATCGGAGTGATGACCCACTTGACCCACCCACTAGGCCAACCCCGTTCTAGACTTTATCTTTTTGGGGTTTTAGCCTCTTGCGAAAAAATTATAATCTTTCCCGCGAAAATTAACTTTTTGCTCTTAAAAAAATATTAGTTATACATTAGCAAATTATTGGTTGAAAACTTGAAACTCAATTAGTTAGTCTAAAAAAATAGGGAGCAAATATAAAGAAATAATATTGTGTGGTCCTAGTACATGTCGTCGTGTTGTGTCGGCGACCAATGGCGAGAAAGGAGGTCGGTAGATGTGGACCCATCACAAAAAGTAGTTCTGCACCACCACGTGTCGGTCCAGGCCAGCTCATTCACACCCCATTTTTCTTTATTCATCGTAATTACTTGATTCTCATAGGCTGCCCGGTTGGCACCTACTCCCGGTTCGCCGCGTTACCAAACGAATCAATTTATTATTTGGTGCGTTCACACTTTATTTCTTATTTCTTTTCTGTTTTCTTTCTTTTTTTACTTCTTAAGGGTGCAAGGAGTGGTTATAGTTTAGGCAAAAGTACCTTGAAAATAACCTAATCATACTATGTCACATCAAACCCTTCAACTATCCTGAAAAGTACCCTAAAGTAGTGGCAATGGTACCATAGAAACTATATACCCGTAAATGGGGGCAACGGTCAAAAAATGGGGGCCAACGGTCATAAAATGGGTTGCCGATTCGGCGAAGTTTTGCCGCAAATGGTCACATGCGGCTTGGGTTGCCGATTGCCGAAGGAGGTGGAGTGGTTGCCGCATGCGGCTTCACTACCCTTGCCGATTGCCGAAGCCCACTCCTCTTGCCCTAAGAAATGTTAGAGAGAGAAAGAAGAAAAGTTAGAGAGAGAAGACGCCGACAAGGGTTTGACAGTCGCGGTTGCGACGGACGACGGACGGGCATAACTTGCACCGGAGAGGAGACTTCGGTGCTCCACTGTGGCAGTTGCGATGGGTTCGTGGACGATGATCCACAGAGGCGGTACCACAATGGGTGACGGGGTACCCATTTTCAATCGAGAAGAAGCACATCGACGCTCCAGCTACTTCCTATGTAGATGAATTCACACTTAGGTAAGTGGTTGTTATTTCTTTTATCAGTCCGAATCAGTTTAATCTTTTTGGTTTTTGGAATTTAAGATTTTGGAATTAGGTTTGTATGAGTGGTTTTGATTTAGATTTTCCTTTTTAATGGAATGAAACTCAAAAAGTCAAAATTGCTTTTCGTTTTATCGGTTCTATATTAATAATCTTTTGTTGGTTATAACAACCTATGGAATATGGAATTTCAAATTGGTGTTGAGACCAACGTCTTTGGTAAGCTTGGATTTTGCAAATTTGGGAACTTTTGAATCTGGCTCTTCTAGTTTAATTAAGATAGATGCCGACATGATCCTTTATTAAGTAGTTGTTACAAGAATTTATTATTAAATAGTTAATAAGTAATAACTACTAGTAAACATTATCATTGTTATTGCGTAAACAATAATCATAAATTATAACATTGTTTGAACTTTGAAGTTCCAGTTGGCCCATGACAGGTTTTACATAAATGTGAGATGCCTCTCAGCTGGAAACCATTAAATATAGCAAGTCAATTCTATGAATCATGTGTACCGTACTACCATCTTTTGAATCTTTCCACATCTACCAATTAAAATTGAAAATAATAAATTACAATAAATTCAACTTTAGTCATCAATTTGAACAATATTCATTCAAAACTCAAACATCTCACATGTAACCGTTTTGACATCATAAAGCAATATATTTACTTCACCATTAAAAAAAACAAACTCTTTTTCGAGCAAGTCCTTAAAACAAACTACAAATATTTAAGAAGAGATAAAATCACTAAAACATGACATCACACTGAATTTGACAAAGTTATACTTTCTTAACGATATCGCCCCCTTTACTTAGTTCAAGACCATTCGGGTAATCAACATCCACCATAAATTTTGACCAGAACCAATGCTTCTTCCACACGATCACCATTTCTTCAATCGGGATGTTTTTCGTTTCAGGCAAGAAAAAGTACACGAAGATTGTCATGATAACGACCCAAAAGGCGAAGAACAAGAAAAGCCCGAATTTAAAATGACAAAGCATGGTTAAGAACACTTGAGCGATTATGAACGTGAAGATCATGTTCACGGAGACATTAATACTTTGAGCGGCTGATCTTATCTCCAGAGGAAAGATTTCACTAGGCACGAGCCACCCGAGCGGGCCCCACGACCACGCAAATCCGGCTACATAAATGCATATGAAAAGCACAACCACTATAGCATACCATTTGGGCAAATCACCGGGTTCTCCGTCTACTCCAAATTTGATACCTATGAAAATTGCAACCGCAACCTATTCCAAAAGTAATTTAAGAAAGTTAACATAAAAAATAAGAAACATAATAATTGGCACTTGTAAATATCAAAATAAACTTTTGTACCAACCTGACAAATGAGCATTTGAGTGCCTCCTTCGAGGAAAAGAAATCTTCGACCCCACTTGTCAACACCATAGATAGAAACACAAGTGGCCAAAACATTAACCGTACCCGTAATCACGGCTGACATAAGCGACAAGTGAATCGATCCCAGCTTAAACTTTTTACTTGGTAAAGTATAGGGTTCTACCGAAGCAGGGAAGCTCTAGGGTTTTGCTAACCAGTGTGCATCACCACCAAACCCGATGGTTTTAAACAAAACCGGGGCGTAGAACATGATCACGTTAATTCCAGTCAATTGCTGGAAAAACGGGATCAAGATAGCCATGGTTAGTTGTGGTCTATATTTCTTTTGCAACAAATTCCTCCATTAAATTCCTCGTCGATGTCATCGACACCTCGGATTCGGCGAAGCTTTGCTCTCGCTTCCTCTTTTTTACCGCGCTCGATCATTGAGTTAGGGGTTTCGGGGAGGATTAGGGACCCCACTGTGATAATCAAGGCGGGGACCACCGCACCCCCGAGACTAAGCCTCCATCCCAAATTTCCATCAAGTTTGTTAAAGAAGTAGTTCAATACATTAGCCACTAAGATACCAATTGTGATCGATAACTGAAACCCGATGTTAAGTGACCCTCGATACTTGTATGGTGCCATTTCCGAAAGGTATAGCGGCACAGACTGATTAAACAAAAACAATCATATTAATAAATTTAAACAATGATATATCTTAACAATTTATATATTATATATAAATGTTGTAGTTTAGTGTAACATAACGTTAGGCGTGATTTATATACAACAAATCACTTTCCTTGTCATTGTCGAAGTCAATTTTGTAGGGGTTGCTATCACAAACACGTTTTGGTGGGGAATATTGGTAGACAAATAAAGTGATAGCATGTGCAAAGAAAAAACTCAAAGATATTTTAATTTTATTATTTCAAAACTAATTATTAAAAACAATTAATATTATAACTTTGCTTGTTTTACAGAACAAGTTGAAATTAAACAGTTAAAACTTAAATCGAAACAAAAGACGGATTTGTTTACGAAAGCAAGTTGCGAGGTTGGTCAAAAAGTAAAACGCTAGTGTCAGAATAAATAAATAATTACAGTACAAAGGTTAAAACCATCTTTTTAATTTAGTTTTTATAGACTTGAATTCAAATAACTTTTTTGAACAGTTAAGAAAACATCATTTTAACCATATGAGGTCAAATACTTGATTTTAAAAAATAATAAGAAACCAGGGTTATGCTAATATATCATAGTCCATAGAACAGTCAAGTTACTGTTTTTAACTTTGCTAAACATACCCGATCCATAAATTTTCATAAAAATAGACCCTTAAAAATACAACTGAAAACCAAAAGGGGTAAATTTAACACAAACTTTGTTAAATAATGAGATCTTATCTTTTCTTTTTCAAAATAATAAATAAAGTTAATCTTAAAATTAGGAATAAGTAGAGTATTTAAAAAATATATATATATCTATAAAAAACGATATGTTTCAAATATAATTTATATTAGAAACTGCCATAATATTTTTAGATCTGATGTAATAAAAAAAATACCGAAGAATACGAAAAACAGAATAAACTCCGAGAATTACCTGATTGGCAAACCCAATACCAAACCCGAGAAGAATACGACCAACGATAAGCATCCAAACGGCCTGAGCGAAACCGTTAATCATCGCGCCAGCGCAGAACAGTATGCCGCCGAACAACATGGATAACTTCCGTCCAAGTGTACGGGTCACCGTTGACGCCACCAACGACGATAACAACGCCGCAAGATACAACGACGACGTGAACATAGTCAACGTTTGACTGTCGAACTTACAGTACTGGTTTGTCGATGTATCCGCATGCTGTTTCCGGTACACCGACGGAAAAAACTTTTTTAAAAACGGATCCATCGCCGTCACTCCACCTGTTCATAAACAAAACAAAGATCCATGATTTTTCGCTCTAAACATAAAAAATCATACGATCTCGAACCTGAACTTATTAGTCGATCATCATTAAAAAGTTTTTAAATTTTCTGTGATCCTTGAGAAAAAAAACATATAAAAAACTAAACTTTTATGTATACAAAATTAACAAAGAAGAAGAAAGATTAATAGTTACCGGAGATTCCGATATCGTAACCGAAAATAAGACCACCCATGGCTGCAACAACGCAAGTAAATGTGACGTAAAGAGTGAGGTTCCCGGGGTAAGCTTTGTCACCGCCGGGAGCGGTCGGAATCCCACCGCCGGCCATAATGTCAACTGTCTTATCCTAAAACTCTGATGAATTAATGAAGTGATGAATAGGAAAACGTAAGAAAAGGTTTGGAAAAGAGAAAAAGAGAGGATTGTTTGACAACTAGAAGATGCAAACGCGCGCGTTGCGGCGCATTTCCAATTTTTGTGCACGTTGACAAACGTTTACATAAAAAACGATGTGCGATGACAAATGAAAACAAAAAAAAATAAAGAAATGCATAATTCAAACGATTACTCTCTAGCGGTCTTATTACAACACTAAAACAGTACCAGGTTCCTTACTATAGGCGACCTAATACAAACCTCTTCTTATAATATGTAACCCTCAAAACGCTTTGAAATGCATTCAAATGAAATAGCTTGCAATCTACACAAACATAGCATATATGTATTGAATAATTTTTTTATAATACATTCCTCTGAGATATCTTAAAAAACCATGCAAATCACTTCATTTTTGGTGCAGAGCAATTCTTCAAACTTGGTGTAGTCTCCTATGACAATCGCATGCCTGTAACAGTGTAACTAACCCATTTCATCTTCATTATGGTCAAAAAATGACAATAGCAGCATCCGATTGATGACCATGTTGGCTAGAACTTGAGAGTCATTATTCTAAACAAAATATATTAAAAATGCAGTATATACCCTTATCTCACAATGGAAATATAAACTCAGCTTCATAGGTGTTAACTTGGTCCAAGTTCAACAACATATTCCAATCTAATAAACGGTTTATGCAGCCTAGAAGGGTTGATTACGGGTAGCTCAAGGAAATGATGGACAAAAACACCAAACCGACGGATGTAGAGTAAACACCATCATATTTTTAATGTTTTAAAAAAATTTGATACGACATGTTGATAGTTAGTTAGAATCGTGATGTTACAATGATCAGGTTGGGTGATTTAATATATCAAACTGAAAAAAACTTACCTGTTAATATGGAGCATGTCAAGTGGGTCGAATGAGGCACACCGTTGCTTACTACTGCAAGAAATTATATATAAAGTAAATATAAGGCAAGATGTAGAAGTTCATAGGATTTAGGAAGTTAGATAATGTGTATTTTTTTTATCCCTGGAGAAAGAAATGCATGGTAATTATTTTTTAAATATAGTAAGCACAGTTAATGTGTATATGAACTGTATATATGTAAGATCAGTATAAAGTTTCTGTCTGCAAATACAGTATAAATCATCTTTACGTAAATGGGTCGCATGACCCCTATTTTGATGGGTAGGCATGCACCCCCAAGTTTAAATTTTAATTAATGTGATCCTTTCATTTTCCCTTTGTTGTAAGTTGTTCGTAGAAAACAGTGAGTCTGTACAACTCGTGTTGAACGGTTAGGAAAATTCTGCTAAAGTCTTAAGTGGCTTAGTGCCTTATTTAAACACGAAAATGCTAACATATTATGTTTAATGATCAGACAATGTATGAAAGTCTCAATTTAGAAATGAATCTTTTCACTACCTATGGCCCCAATGATATAGCATACTGTGTTTTGTATTTTATGTATAATATTTATTAATGTGCACAATCTTTGCAGTGTCAAATGCAATAATTTGTTAGATTACTACATGTTTCTAGTTAAAAGTAATGTGCATATCAAATAAAGATGCAGAACAATCATTCATTAGCATCGTTTAAATTCTAATAAATGACATTATTACATGGTTAGTATATACATGGATACAGCAAGACTAATTAAAAGGGATATCCAAATTTATTAGACAACATTAATTAAAGATTATATTTAGTACCTTCATCCAACTCAGCCTTGCTTTGTAAGAGGTTTTTTCTTCTTAGGCTGCTTATTTCAATACAAAAGGGAGAGGAAAAAGTTAGAAGTAAATTAAAAAATCCCATTCGAAATCATACATGTTATAAACCTTTATACATACTACTTCATAATATGAATCAGAATCAGCAACCCACAGTGGCAAGTTGTTAATTCAACTATAAATAAACAAAATCACAATATTTGTCAAATAAATATGAAAAAGAAGACAAACCAAACCTTTTTATTGCTATTATGTTCCCTTTGAAGCTACACATGTCATCTTTTGATTTTCCTTACTACTCTAAAGACCCTATAGTTATATAACTTAAACAGTAAATACATACATACATAATGATTATGAAATTATAGATTATAATACCTTTAAATTGCATCAGCAGATTTTAGAATCATTGCAATTGTCTCAAGGAGGAAATGCATAATAAGATCAGGCCACACACAGGTTGCATATCAACAGTTGGGTAGGGTTGATTGGATATATCTGTGTTATGCTTAATTATTAAAAAAATAACAATTATAATACATAAACATTATACCAAAATTCAAATAGAAATGAAGCAATAACTTGTAAGCTGTGTTGTGTCCCTTTTCTTGGAAAGTTCTACACTTGACTTAGTTGGAGAGATTGTAAAGTATTTTGCAACAGTGCAACTTTTTGCTTCTTTCTCATTGTGCTTAGCTTTCTCTCCCTGTCTATTATAAAAAGAAAAAAAATATAACTAAATAAGAAAAACTTATATTAATTCTTAACTCTAATTCATTTATTTTCAATGTAAATTACCAGTTTCTTATAATTGAAGAGCACAATGACATCAGTTTGTTTGCATACAGGCTTGTATTCAACACATCTCACTCAACTTTCACAGTTCAGTAAGCAAATGGTTTCTCCAAGATAAGTTGAAGTTAGGCTAATATGATGCCTTTACAATGGCAAACACAAACATGTTACATGTATACAATTACAACAGACGTTCAACACTGATTCATTGATTCTATTATGTTTCAAATCAGTGTGAAACCATCTAAAATACTTTCAAAGTCAAAGAGCCAAAGGAGATTAAGCAAACAATAAAAATCAGATCAGGCAAACACTTTAAAAAAAAATACAACATCCAAACATCCCTCGAAATTAGAAAAAACTTTCCACTCAAACATTTAAAATGTCTGGAACTCTGGATACATAAAGTAAAGAAGAAATCAGAAAACACAACAGTCAAAGCAAAAGATCGACAGTCAGAAAAACAATCCAATCACAAATTTACAGTGCAAAACCGCAACATGCAGGAAGCGTCGGTGAATACAACAGACTAACACAACAACCCAAACGATTCCACGGCGCCGTAAGTCAGCAAAAACACGAAATCGGAAGAGAAAAGCGTCAACCGTAACAATACCTTGAGTATCGGCGGCAATCGATGTAGCACGTTGAGGATGACGATGGCCAGGGGTTTCGAAAGAAGGTGGAGGATGACGTTCATTCTCTCTGCGTCTCTGGAAGCTACACCATATAAACGAAAAGACAGAAATACCCCAAATTACTGTTGATCAGGGGGAAATTCAATTCATTCGTTTTTAAATACTAGGTGAGTAGAAAGAAAATAAGTGTATCAAAAAGATTTAATAAAATTTGATGTGACAAGTGATTAGATACATTTAAACTACCCATGTTAAAAATTTAAAACTGGGTTGGATTACTATGTGGAAGAAAAGAAAATGAAAAATAGTTTTTAAGACAACCTTTCTTCATAACCCGGTCGGTCGAGTGATCCTTGCTGCAAGAAAATACAACGATTTCTTTGACACATGAATAAGCCCATGAAGTTTCTTTAATAACTTTCGTTTTTAACTGCTTTAAAAAAGTTTAAATAAAGAGTACTGTCTGAATAATTTTTCTGACATTTCGGTAAAAAATATACTAAAACTGATTATTTTAATTTAAAATAACGATTTTTTTTCTAACATAAATAAATATTCACCATTTGATTAAGTTATTTTTTCCCTTTTTAGATTTTTGTATTACAATAATTAACCAATATGTTTGGAAATAAAGTAATTATTTTTTATTGAATAAAAAGTGAGCATAAGTTACATTTCTTTAACAAAAAAGTTGATACAACGGTTGTAAATGAGAGTACAAATGATATGTAGTTGATATAACATGTTAAGGTTGGATTGGGTTATGATGAAGATGATCATATAAAATTAAATCCAGCTCAACTCCTTCCGATGGTGATCCTGTTGGTGTATAGCATCTCTCGAAAGCTGCACATGATGGGACTGATTGGGTTGAATATTATATGCGTGGACAACAACCCTCCGATTCATTCAAGATACCCACTATTTACCTTTTTGACTATCTTTGTACACTCCGATTATTTCTTTCTATTAATCATGACAAGGCTCTATTTTCTTTCTTGTAATGTAAATTGTCAATTTGTAATCACCCGCACAATAACATTTAATCTTAAACTCATTTAGTTAAATACCATGGCAACTATTAGATTATCCTTATTCCCAACCCAATCCATCCCACCCAACTCAATCCAACTAATTAATAAAAGAGAAATCTCATACAATAATAACTATCATTTCTAAATGTTTCATTAAAGTCATTCAAGGTTTTCTTGTTTCTAAGGTTACTCGGTTTTCATTAGGGTATGCGGAGTGGTTGTATAAGAGGCAAAACTACCCTCACAAATTACCTAATCACACTATGCCACATCAAATGCTCCAACTACCCTTCCAAGTACCCTAAAGTAGTGGCAATGGTACCCTAGAAACTAAACTGCCCTCCCATTTGCACGTTCACCCCAACGGGCACCCCAACGTTTGAATATTCAATAGCCGAAGTGGCAATATGTTGCCGATTAAACGAAGTTTGCCAAAGCCGAAATAGGGGGCAGCGGTGTTGCC
>WOUH02000039.1:2280391-2307351 GCA_009936405.2 Stevia rebaudiana
GCGGCAACACTAACCGAGCCCGAAGCCGACCTCCCACTCCCCGTACCCTTAGTTTCAAACTTATGTAACTTTCTGAAACTTGTTAAGAAAACTTAAAATTTACCGAGACAAATTAAATATATATGAATATTGATCTAAGATTAGTAATTTTTAATTAACTTGAAACAAAAGGTAATCGTGAAAAAAAAATCATGAATCACATTGTTAAATACTTAAATTAAGTCATATCGAGAAAAAAAGTATTGAATAAATAGTAATAAATATTCATATATTTTTCATTTCCCTTAATCAATTTAATAAAAAAATATATTTACAGATTAAAAAGTAGTACAAAATTAAAACACATATTAAAAATTGAATGACCTTTTAATTTTTTTTTAATGACTTTCATTAACAACCCAATCAAAATCAATTTATATGGCATGTTTTGTTGGCGTTCATTCATGGATCAAATGGTCGTACTTGTATGTCTTCCAAGAGAATATTTGCAATTTTGCATGTCTTAGGGTATACGGAACACCTTAGGGTATTGAGATCGGGTGACACTTTGTCAATCGGGTACACCATCGTTGTTAAAGCGGGTCCTTTGATCGGGTAGAAGGCTCGGGTAAGCATCACCGAATCAAGTAGTATGGTAACGGCTAGTTTTATATTTGTTGAATGGCTCTAACAATTAAAAAAAAAAATTTTCCCAAAAAATATCACATTATAAATACCATAAATTATATCTCATTTCTCACAACTTTCTTATATCTCAAATACTCAATAAGAAAAACACACTCTTTTATCTCCAAATGTTTCCCAATGGCAGCAAACGATTTACCACTCGGTCGCCCTTCCTTGTGGAACGACGAGGAGAAGGAAATCCTAGCTCATGCTTGCATTATCGTGAAGTCATGTGATGGTAAAACATCACACTTTATTGATTTTTGGGGGCGGATTAGTGACGTGTTTCATGATACTTTCGCCCAGATACAGCGTATGTGCCACCAACTAGCTCGTAAGCGGGGTGATATAAGATTTAAAAGTGGAAAGTTTAGTAGGTTTTACGAATAAATCTACACTAACCGTCAATCAGAGTGGAACGAAAATACCATTTTAGAGAGGGTGAAAGCGTGATACCAAAGTGAGGAGGGTCATACGTTTACCCTTGTACGTGTTTGGCGTAATGTGATGAAGCTTTCAGAATAATGTAATTTCTATTTTATTTGATGTAATTTTTTATTTAGGCTTTTTTATTTTATTTTACTCTAATTTAAATGTAATAATTAGTTTTAATTTTAACGAAACGTGTGTTTTTTAATTTAATTATTTAAAAAAAGTTGAGGGTTGGTGATGGTTTATTTTAAATGTTTCAGTTTTTAAGTTTAATTTAAAAAGAAAATTCAAAAAAATAAAAATGAGTTAGGGTATTAGGGTAGTGTCATCGTTAATTAGACTATGTGGTATGTGTTGTGGTTGGGAGTGTGGATGGTTGTGCCACGTAGGCGCCACGTGTACAACCACTTGAAGATGGTTTTGGAGGAAATGCATTGTGGTGGGTGTGTGAAAAGTTAGAGGGTGAGATGGTGTATTTTAATTGGTAAAAGGGTGAAGTGTTTTAGTGTGATTGGTTGGGGGGAAAAAAAGGCACCCAAAGCACCACGCCCGTGGTTCCAACCACGTGAGAATGGGCAACGCCCATAGGGGGGGGTGGTGTTGAGGCGTTTTTGGGTGGCCAGGTAGGAATCACGCCTCCTTTGACAATGTATACCGTGTGGTGTTAGGGCAGTTTAAAAAGAGTTAAGATAATGGATATGTGATATTATTTGATTGGTAGGTAGTTAGGCTACTTTACTACTTTAGTGGAGTTAAAGTATTACTCTAACTTTAATGGCAGGAGATACAAAGAGATATTAAGACTTCAATGACATTACAAGAGATATAACTTTAATTGCAACTAGTATATCTAAATAACTAATGTGGTTAACAATTTGTAAAATATGACTTTCTTGTAGGGTACGTAAGATATAAGGTTTACCGGCCACTACTCGTGAAGAAAACCCGCATCCGTGATACGGCTGTGTAACTGCATACCCGCAAACACACCCTCATGTAAGAAGCTTCTATTGATTTGATCTAATTCATAAGGGTCTTACTTATTTAATCAAGTTGGCCCCACCCGACCCATATATTGATTATTTCTACTAAAAATACGTAGTTAATTCGTAAACAATGGATGCAATTGTCACCAATTTCATCTTCACCAGCTTACAAACGCTCACCAGATCAATGTTTTTCCATTTTTACTTATTATTTTCTGATCATCAAGCACCCACAAAAACTTACTGAAAATCATTCAACAAATTTCACCTGATCGTACAGAACTCTCAACCACCCTCTTAATTGTCAACGAGAATTACACGCGTACCCATGTGAAGCTGTATGCACGCAACTTGTTTGATTAAATGCTTCTTTGAAGTGGTGACTTTGCTTGATTTGGGATTTTGATTCTTGAGCAATTGTTTGGAGTTATTGTGTGTAAAGAGAATCTTATTGAACTTTTAAACTATAATTGTCGTCTTGTTTGGGTTGAGGTGGATGGTTTGGATTTTTGGATAATTACAAGGAAATACTAGGTTAATTGTTGTCAACTCAAGCATGCTTCAGATGACAGGATTAAGATCTTTTTGGTTCAGAGTGATCTGTTTCATGAGTTTGTTGCTTGTTGTTGCAGAGTGTCAATCTACTGATCCCGCAGAAGGTTAGTTAATTTATTTCTATTAATGATCTTTTCTTTCATGTTTTTGGATGAATTTTGCTCAAAGATAGCATTTTTTAGTTATTCGGGTTTGAAAATCTTTGTTTTTTTACAAGATATTGTTTAACCACGAGGCCATGATATAAATAAATATTGATAATTTCGAAGTTCGAACATTCAATGCTATATGTTTGTTTGGTTATGATTATTGTAGACCGGATGCACAATGAATACAAGTATTTCTGGTCCTAATTAGTTACAAGATTTACTTATCATATTTTTTAATCAAGTAATCATGATAATTTTGTCTATTAATATGCAGTGACAGCACTAAGGGTAATTAGGGAAACTTTTATTGATCCAGAAAACAGTCTCGGTAATTGGAACCGCGGAGATCCATGTGTTTCAAACTGGACCGGTGTTCTGTGCTTCAACACAACCCTAAATGACAATTATCTTCATATTAGAGAACTGTAAGTACATCTGGCAATTTCGACCCGTTTACTTGTCAATGGGCCCATTTGGGTCATATTTTATCTCTAACGAGTCAAACGGGGTATATAACACTTTGCATCAATTTCGACCCATTTACTTGTGAACGTTTTTTTTTAATCTCTAGATATAAAATGTTGCAGGGAGCTACTGAATCTTAATCTATCGGGAACTTTATCTCCTTCTCTAGGAAAATTATCTTTCATGGAAATTTTGTAAGCTGACAGTATTCTATAATTTTTATATTTTTTTAAGAATATTTTTATCATGCATGTATGCTTTTCATCTTGAAGGGATGTCATGTGGAACCAGATAACCGGGAGTATACCAAAAGAGATAGGCGATCTTACAAATTTGAGACTTTTGTAAGTTATTCTTTTTAATATTATTCCTTATTGATTTTATTTATACATAGTTACATTTATTGCTATCATAATTCTTTTTTTATGAATATATGTATGCAGACTCTTGAATGGTAATCAACTAACAGGTTCATTGCCAGAAGAGATTGGTTATCTCCCTAATCTTGACCGCATACAAATTGATCAAAATCACATATCTGGAGAAATACCAAAGTCATTTGCAAACTTGAACAAGACAAAGCACTTGTATGGATTATATATATATTTTTCTTTTCAGAGTTAATTACACAGATGGTCCCTGTGGTTTGTGGAAAGTAACAAGTTTGGGTTTTATGCGTTCAGATTTATAACAAGTTTGGGTATTAAGACTAACTTCCGCTAACGTTTCCGTTATATCAGGTTGAAATGACCAGAATACCCTTGACTTTTTATAAATAGTCGAAGTCAAAGAGTGAAAAGTCAAAGGTATTTTGGTCATTTCACCCTAGTTTAACGGAAAAGTTAACGAAAGTCAGACTTAATACCCAAAATCGTTACGAAGCTGAAAGCATAAAATCCAAACCTACTACTTTCTAATTTATATAAACCCCAGAGACCATGTGAGTAATTAACTCTTCTTTTTGACTTTTATGTCTTAGTTTTTATTTAATTTTTGTAACGAATTATGCGTTTTTTTTGTTTCCTATCAGCCATATGAACAATAACTCACTCAGTGGCCAAATTCCTCCTGAGCTATCTAGATTGCCATCACTTGTTCACTTGTAAGTTGATGCGTTGACTTTTAAATGTTGACTTTACTTTGACCTAGTTGGTGTTTGCTGACACGTCATATGTTGCAGGCTGCTTGATAACAACAACTTATCAGGCTTTCTTCCTCCACAACTTAGTGAATTGCCAAAGCTACTTATACTGTAATTTTTTTATTTTTTTTTCTAGATTGATGTTAAAAGTTAGAGTGACAAGATGAACGGGTGAAAACGGGCCGGGTTGATCCACATTTTTATATGCCAATTTTATTTTCACAAACGGTTCCAAATTTTATTCGACCCGTTTGCGAGTGAACACAACCCAATATAAAAAATGTCCGCCTTTTTTGAACAATATTGTTTTAAGCTAGGGTTTATTTTATTTATCTACCAGAAAAATTAGAATTTTATAATTTTGCTATGAGTATCAGAAAAGAAGAGTGCATTAATTGTGTTTCTAAATGTACTATTTTATCATAAATTTTTCCTATATTTTTTCATGTTTTTTTTACTACAAACTGTTGAATCCATGTAACACACCACTGATCTTTTACCTTCTAATACATCTTCCATACATGTTTGTATGCTTACAATTTTATTTTCCAAAATTTTATAATCACCTTTTACTTTTCTTTCTTTGGCAGTCAACTTGACAACAACCACTTTGATGGAACTATACCTCCCTCTTATGGCAACATGCTTCAATTGTTAAAACTGTAAGTTTAATTTTACTTTTCATATTTTCACTTGGATTCTAAAAAATTGTAATATTGATCAGCAAACTTCTTATATTTTAGGGCAGTTTGTATAATTAAACTGTTTTTCTTATTCTTAAAAAAAGCTGGTTCCCGTTGAACTGTTGAATTCATAATAAAATCCTGAAACATGTCATATAATCCGCAGAAAATATGTGATGAAGGCACTACAATGTTACATTTTTTTTTATAAATTTAAATTAACAACAAATTACTTGCCTGTTATTATTATTATTGTTATTTTATTTTTAAATCTTTTTGTTGTCTTTACCAGGAGTTTAAGAAATTGCACCTTGCAAGGACCAATTCCTGATCTGAGCAGAATACTAAATCTTGCTTATATGTAAGTATTTCAATATTTGTAGCAAATTATTATTATTTTTTTAATCTTTTGCTGAAGCATTTGTGTGATTATTAACCTTGTTTAAAAAAATTGTACATTTCAGAGACCTCAGTAACAACAATCTTAATGGGTCCATACCGAACATGAATCTTTCTGATGGCATCACAACAATGTAATAACATTTGATGATTACAGGGTCAAGTTTTTTTTTATAATCTAATTTGGGTCTTTTTCAAAATAAATAAAAATAAATAAATTTGTTATAAATTTGTGCAGAGATCTATCAAGGAATCAGCTTACTGGAACTATTCCTCCCAGCTTTTCAGGCCTTCCAAATCTACAAAGATTGTGAGATTATTATTATTTTTTCTTTTTTGTCCTTTTAGATGCCCCTTATTTCCTCAAATGATACATTTTTCTTTTTTGTCCTTATAAGGTTAATAAATTTGTTAAAAATTAAAACTATGATAAATATAAATACGTGTGCTTGTTGTTTACATATATCATGGATGAATATGCTTATTTGAATCCTTTTTTTCATTGCAGGTCTCTTTTTAACAATTCATTAAATGGTTCAGTTTCTTCCAATATTTGGCAAAATAGAACTTTCAATTCAACTGAACAACTTACCTTGTAAGACTTAAAACCTCTCTCTTTCTCTCTCTCTCTGTGTATATATATATATATATATATACACACATATATATGTGCGTGTGTGTGAGCATTCACACCAGATGTGGAAAGATGTGCTGATTGATCAGTTATTAGCGGGTCAAAATGAGCTCGAGTTGAAACAGATATATGGGTTTTACTAGAAGTATATTTCTGCTTATTATTTTAAAAAAATTTGGTATGGTGATTGTGATGAAACAAACGATATTATTACAATACTACTTATTAATCATTGAATAAAAACGATTCAGGCTGTTGCATGCATTAAAAATAGACTTTCAAGAATTTCAACGCGTTTTACACATTCTCTTATAGCTAAACATTTCATATTTGACCCTTTTAAAAAATTAATACAGCCCGAATCGAATTTTTACAAGTAAATTGGTTGAAATTGTCACCTCTAATTCACACTGTCCGATTCAAATTTGTAAATAATATCTTTTTTCCATTAACTCTATTTACATACTCTCCTCATCCCATGAAAAACAGAAACATTCGAGTCATTGTCTAAGATGCCCTCCAATAGTCACAAACTAGACGATCCTGTTAATCAAAGTTATTAATTTATTATCATCAAAATTGAGAGTAAAATAATATCAAAATTGACAAAAGAATGATATATTGCAATTTTCATGTGACATTTAAATGGAAATAATTGAATATTATTAAAAAAAAAAAAAAAAGTCTAATCTACCTCTAAATTCAAAAACTCTGTTTTTTCAGGGATGTACAAAATAATAGCATTTCAGGCATTTCAGGCAGCCTCAATCTCCCTCCAAATGTCACCCTGAGGTAAACTAATTTTTAATATTCACAAAAATATTCATGTTATTCTTGTCTATCCACAAATATATCATCAAGACATCAAAATCTTTTTAAAAATTTTTTTTTTAAAATTTTTTAATATTAAATATTTTCAGCCTTCAAGGGAACCCTGCATGTTCAAACGCCAGCATGGCAATATTCTGTCAATCTCCAACTGTATTAACCAACCATCTGCAAAGTATTCCATCAAACTCAACTGTCAACTGTCCACCTCAATCATGCCCATCACCTAATTTTGAATACGCGCCCGGATCACCGACCCGTTGCTTCTGTGCTGCACCGCTGCTTATCGGTTACCGGTTAAAAAGCCCCGGTTTTTCACATTTTCCAGAATATTTTTACTCCTTTGAGGTTTATTTAACCTCGGGTTTAAAAATAAATCATTTTCAACTTGATCTTACGTACGAATGGCAAAAGGGTCCTCGATTACAAATGAATTTGAGGATTTTTCCTGCGTACATTGGAAATGGTTCTAATGTTTTTAATAAAAGTGAAGTTATTCGGATTAGAAGCTTGTTCACACAATGGGAGATTCCAGATAGTGACATATTTGGTCCTTATGAGCTTCTTAATTTCACATTGTTGGATCCATATAAAGATTGTTAGTTTTCTATAATCCAAATCTTATGTTTTCTTTCAATTTTCATTTTGGAAATGATTATTCAAACCAATTTTATCTAGGGTTAAATATACAGTTACAGACAGTCAGTTTCATATATTATAAAACGGCTTAACTTAACTGTAAAATGAAATAAATTTAATTGCACCTTTTTTTTTTAATTTAGTTTGAGAAATCTATATTTTAATTCCACGAGTAAGTTTCCAAACACAATTTTCTACCGCCATTCTATCACAATTGATTATTTTATTTTGATTTTATAGTATTATACTATTATATAATCACTTCCAAAATGCACATCCAAACACCACCCCTAATTAAGATTCCTTCCATTTCAGGTATCCACAAAAATCTTTTATATTTCTTTTTGGAAGATTTCATGTCATAATACTTATTTACTCTTTCGATTACAAAAAACTAATGATATTGATTTCGATTTTATTATTACCAAATTATTTTTGAAACACACCCAATCCCTTAAAATATGTTTAACTCTAGTACACAGTCAAAATTGGATTTTTCATGAATGAAAGATACTAATTTTGATAATAACAGTTGGTTGATATTACATTGTCAGTCTAATAATTTCATATTATTAATTTTCTTTTAATTTCAGTCATTCCCACATCTTCTTCTTCCTCTGGTATAAGCAAGGGTGCAGTAGCTGGTATTGTGATTGCAGTTGTTATCGGTGCGGTTTTACTTTCTGCATTTGTGTCATTTTATATCTTAAAATGGCACAGAAAAAAGTATCATGCGATTTCAAACAGGCGTCATGGTGAGTAAATTTAAAGTTTTATTGTACTACATTTCTAGAACAGATTTTGTTGACCTAAAAATCTTTTTATATAGAATGTATAATAACTAGTAGATGTTCAAATGGTGCGACTTTCGACATTTTTCCTTATTAGATTTTTTATTAAATTTTGCTTATTTTTTGTGTTGAGATCTTGGTTTTAAAAACCGTGTGACGCTCTGATGCGTTTTGATTCCAAAAGCTGATGCGTTATGCACATTAAAAAAGTTACTAATTTTTTTAGATAATATTTTTAATATTTAATTCTTGAACAATATAACATAAGACATTTTCATCATCTATGGTCAAATTTGTAAGGTCGATGGTATGATTTGTTCAAATAATCAAACCCATTGCTCAATCGATGTTCAGATTGTTAAATTGATGGTCAATTTGTACAATAAAATTTGAAAAACTCAGATCCAATGCAATTAACGGTCTAATTTGTTTAAATATTGGTCAACTGCATGATGTGTCACATAACACTGCATCATGCATTAATTGGCATCAGAGCATTACACGCTGCCGATGATGCTTCATGAAATCGCATCGCATCAACCGCAACAATGCGATTTCATAACCGCATCATCGCATTATGCATTCCTGTTGCATGCATTTTTAATACCAAGGTTGATATATAGTAGAACTCAAATCGACCCATTTTAATAGTAAATGGGTCAAAATTTCCACTTTAGGTGTCACATGCGCCGTCTGTTTAAAAAAAACAATGATACTTAATTAGGCGAAACATCAAACTTAAATCCATATGAACAATTGTCATGCATTAAAATTAGAAGTTAAATTAGTTAATGATCTAAAAAATTATGAAATATTTGACATTTGTTTCAAATATCTTTGTAAAGTTTCTAGGGCTTCCCTTAAAATTGAAGGTGTGAAAAGCTTCAAATATGAAGAAATGAAGCGCGCTACAAACAACTTTGATGTCGGTAGTGAAATCGGGCAAGGCGGTTATGGAAAAGTATATAAGGGCGTATTTACTGACGGTACAATTGTCGCCATTAAACGGGCACAAGAAGGATCATTACAAGGTGAAAAAGAATTTCTTACTGAAATAGAGTTATTATCAAGAGTACATCATAGGAATTTGGTTTCTTTGCTTGGATTTTGTGATGAAGAAGGCGAGCAGGTAAAATAAATTTTTTTTCTTTTTTTTAGTTTAGAGGTGACAAAACGGGTGGGTCTGACAGATTGGATAACGGGTCAAATGGGTTGCTTTTAGTAGATGTCAAAATGGGTCAGAATACATTTTCTTGTCCTTTCTAAAAATAGTTAATGCTTCAAATATGATTATAATGACTACATTATATTAATAATTTTTTTTTAGGATTTTAAGCGTTAACTGACACACGCTACGGGTGGATTTCAACCCATTTGACCCATTAAGGATAAATTATAACCTAAATAAACTCATTTATAAGTAAATGGATTTATGCATGCAGATGTTGGTTTATGAATTCATGTCTAATGGCACCTTAAGAGAAAATTTATCAGGCATGTCTTCATAATCTTTTTTATGGTACTTTTTTGAGAATTTAAAACCATGTTTGACTTATACTATTTATGCAAAAAAGTCAACTTACAATTTTTAAAGGGGTGTTTGGATGTGTATTTTGAAATTAATTATAATCGCAATAACATTTTTAATATACTGGTTGAACAAATTCTGGTTTTGGTTATCTAAATTGTAAAACAAAATCGCTTAACTTCATTCTAATTTATTTACTACGCGAGTTTATCGAATATCTTTTTGGTCATTTTATATGCTAAATAACAGGAATTTTTCAAACAATTAAACAATTCATTAAGTACAACTTCAAAATTAAAAAAGCACATCCAAACACCACTTTGAGATGATTATAGCAATAATTTGATATAATTATCCAAAAATATATTATCTGGAATACCAATTAATGTGTTTTTGGTGAACTAATAACAGAAAAGAATAAAGAATATTTGAATTTTTCGATGAGAATAAGAATTGCATTGGGTTCCGCAAAGGGCATTCTCTACCTACATTCTGAAGCAAATCCTCCAATATTTCATAGAGATATTAAAGCCACAAATATTTTATTGGATTCACAATTTAATGCAAAAGTTGCTGATTTTGGTCTTTCGAGACTTGCTCCAGTTGCTGACGTGGAAGGGATTGTTCCTGGACACGTGTCAACAGTAGTCAAGGGTACTCCGGTAAGCATCATTTGTTTTATTACAGTTTGACTTTTAAGGTCAAAGGAAGTAATTCTACAACTTCAAAATGAACATGATATTTTTAAAAATTTTAATATATTTTTAATGGCATATTTTATCAGTATATAAGTTGTGTAAATGAAAAAAGATTCGGTGGTTAGTTTGTTGCAGAACTTAATTAAATTGGAATATTACAAGTTATGACTTTGACCTCAAAAGTCAAATTGTGCCTTTGTTGTTCACAAAGTAATGCTAGTGTTAGACCGATAAAATTGACAGTAAAATCTAGAATAACAGTAAAACAAGAGCATTACAATCCGTTAGTTAATTTTAGTTTAATTTTTTTTTACCTTTTTTTGTAGGGATATCTTGACCCGGAGTATTTCTTGACTCATAAACTAACAGACAAAAGTGATGTTTATAGTTTAGGTGTCGTTTTTCTTGAACTCTTGACGGGAATGCATCCGATCACACATGGAAAAAACATTGTTCGAGAGGTAATATTGACTTTTAATATATTGTTTGACTTTTAAGGTCAAAGTCAAAATATTGATGCAATGCAAATAGTACACCAAAAGCAATATTAGATACTGTTTTCTTTAGATTAAAAATCAAGAAATCTATATGAAATACTGCAATCATTGATTTTAAATTTTGAAATTTGAATACAAGAAAAGCAACATGAACTAATTAAAAATCATCTTTGTGCCAATTTATTTATCAGGTTAATATTAAATATAGATCAGGCATGATATTCTCAATAATTGATGCAAATATGGGATCATATCCATCTGAATGTGTAGAAAAGTTTGTGACTTTAGCACTCAAATGTTGTCGGGAAGATACTGATGAACGACCGTCAATGGCGGAAGTTGTTCGGGAACTTGAAACCATTTGGCGTATGATGCCTGAATCCGACTCACGAACCAGTGATTCAAGTAATATCGAGTCAGGGGCAAATGTGTCTTTTGATCAATCTTCATCTTCTACAACCAAGAACCCTTATGTTTCTAGTGACATTTCAGGCAGTGACCTTGTTAGTGGTGTTGCTCCCACCATTACACCTAGATGAACAAATATGAATATATATATATTTGAATTTTGATTGGGGTTTAATATTTATACATAATAAGTTGTGTGTTTAAGGAAGATGTCTTTTTGTTCTTTATAATATTAGTTATGGGCATCAACATACAATAAATGACTTAAGGTAGAGTCCTGTTAAATATTTCTGTAAGGAGAAGACAAATCTATGAATTAACATGTATGTATATAATAAATAATATACTATTTATGTTTAAGGTAATAAATTAAGAATCCTGTTGAATTTTCCAACTACTGCTAGAGAAGTTGATGATATTATGCAATGCAATCTCGTGACATAATATGTATACCGTATTAATATAATTGTTTATGTATGCAAATGTTTGTTTGCAATTTGGTTCGAACCAATTTCAATATTTTGACCCATTTTGACCCATTTAGAAATAGGTAGAACCCATTTTTTTTATCACAAGGGCGTATATGTCTTTTTGGCTTTTCAATTCAAAATTTCGAGGCAATAGTACCTGTACGGTAATGTTCGGTAGTAGATACCTTAGGTATGAAAACTGTTAGACAGATAAACGAATTCAACAGTTTTTTAGAAAGGACATGGACGGAAATAGCATAAACTCTTGATTTTGTACTAAAAGCGGCATTTTAGATAAATCTCAGATTTTAACAATTAACCCATTTATTTGTATGGAATTAAAGGTTTGATAAGGTATCATGTTTTCATATTGCAATAAAATACATTTAATTGGCATTTGTCAGCAAAGGTTGGTTCTATCGAATAATTTATACGTCAATAAAGAACCTCAAACAAAATTATAAATGACAAAACTACCCTTTCATTTACTTTTCCAGAATCCAAAAAAGTCAGCCAATTTAGACTACGCATCTAGAAGCCCACAATTATTAATGGGCCAAATTTGACACGCCATTGACGTATTCTCTTACGTAAGCCCATAAAGCCCACCCAAATCCAGCATCTATATAAATACACTTTCTTCTTATCCTGATTAGGGTTCTTGTACCAAATTTTGCGCAGCAGCATCATTTGAAGAACAAGAAGCCATGGGAAGAAGTATGTTTTTTTTTAATCTATTAATTCAATCTTAATGCTATGTTGCGATTCAAGCTTGTATCAGGTTTTTTTTGATTTGATTTGATACTAGTTATCTAAAATCGAATCATTTTCCCTCGATGCGACGCGATTCGATTTGATTCGACGAGCTGAATTTTGTTTAACTTGTGAATTTTGTTTGTTGTGTGCTGTATGACTTAGATTCGATTGTTTTAGATTCATTTAAGTTGCTATATGAAATTACTAGTTCAGCAGCTGACATTTTGTGTTTTAGGAGATGTTTATGATAATTTACAAACTTTTCAGTCGAATTTGTAGTTTCGAGATCATCTGCTCTGATATATTCTCCAATAGTTGTGTACTTGAATCTAGCCTGTTTAGATTTTTGATGGTTTGTGACCTACAAATAAACGTTTTCATTTGTTGTATTGTGTTAGAACCACTTGTTACCATTAAAAAGCTGATAACTTGATATTAGTAGTTGTAATAGTGGCTTTTTATTGATTTGTAATCTCATATCATTGATGCAATTATGTTTTCTCTTAAAATGATTTTTCTTAAATGATGGTGTTAACTGTGTTACACCAGTTAGATACATACTACTTAATTGTAATTCAATTAGCTGTTTCAACTTATGATTGTTTGTTAACATGTAACAAATTGCACCACTCAGGACCCGCCAGGTGTTACCGCCAGATCAAAAACAAACCCTACCCAAAATCCCGCTACTGTCGTGGTGTACCCGACCCCAAAATCCGTATCTATGACGTTGGCATGAAGAAAAAGGGAGTCGACGAGTTCCCATTCTGCGTTCATCTCGTAAGTTGGGAGAAAGAAAATGTCTCAAGTGAAGCACTTGAAGCAGCGCGTATCGCGTGCAACAAATACATGACCAAATTTGCTGGAAAAGACGCGTTCCACTTGAGGGTTAGAGTTCACCCTTTCCACGTGCTACGTATCAACAAAATGTTGTCGTGTGCTGGAGCTGATAGACTCCAAACTGGTATGAGAGGCGCGTTTGGCAAACCGCAAGGTGTTTGTGCTCGTGTTAGTATCGGTCAAGTTTTGCTTTCGGTTCGTTGCAAAGATACCAACAGCCCACATGCTCAAGAAGCTTTGCGTCGCGCTAAATTTAAGTTTCCCGGACGTCAAAAGATTATTGTCTCTAGGAAATGGTACACAATGATATTATTTTATTAATTATTGAACTTTTTTGCTTCATATCATATGGTTTATAACATATTTTGATGTTTGTTTTGGTTATTTTAGGGGATTCACCAAGTTCAGCCGTACTGATTATCTGCAGTGGAAATCTGAAAACCGTATCGTCTCTGATGGTGTTAATGCCAAGGTATTTTTTATAAAAACAGATGACTTTTTTTTTTATAAACAATTTTTTTAAGCTTTAGCATGACTCGGGCTTTAATTTTTTTATTGATATCTAAAAAATTTATATACACCATAAAGTATATTATTTTGTTGTTTTTATCATATATTGTATAAATAATAGTTATTATGTAAAAACAATATTATTTAACTCATAAAATTTTTATGCTTGTTATTGTATTGCAGCTTCTTGGATGTCATGGACCCCTTGCTAATCGTCAACCTGGAAGAGCGTTTCTAGATGCAGTTGCTTAAGTGTTGAACACATATTAGCAACAGTTTTTTAAGTTTTTGATTTGATACTTTTTGCTGTAATGAGATTTGTCATGTTTTGTTTATTACTTCCAAGAAAGAACAGTATTTGCGATTTAAGTTTTGATTCAAATGGTTTTTTTTACTTCAAATGGCTGACTTGTTTATTTATATACATTAAAATTTTGTTATTGTCAGATAGTGGTGCTGTTACCGGTTTAGATTATTATTTTTTCAGTTTTTTTGTAGTTCTTTGAAAGCTCTCCCCAATTCTATATTTTAAATTTTCATGAAAAAGTTTCTAAACTAATGATTACATACAAGTTAAGTTGATTTTTGCCTCGAGATATTGAAGGTTTTAAACTTGCCAGAAATGATTATTGAAGCTTTTAAACTTGAAATAAGGTAGATTGTTGAGAATAAGGTTAAAGCGGTCGAAGTGTTAAATATTCAAGGCTTTCAATGTTTCAAAGCATAAGGTTAAAGCTGTAGTTATACGAAATAGAAATTAAGTTTCAAAAGTGTTTTAATTTAAGTTTAATAAGTATTTTAATAAAGTCATGCAGTTTTCACGTTTTTTTTTAACTAAACTATGTGTCTTAACATTGAATTTTTTTGCATGCCTCGTTTTGTTTCAATAAGAATATTTTTTCTTTTTTTGATGCTAATATATGGAACAATGATATGTATTTTTATTTCTAGTATTAACCAGTTTTTTATTTTATTTTTAAATATAATTATATACATAAGAAATTTCGGCTCTCACATCTTATTTTTTATTACTTTCTCTAAACAAACAAAATCCAATGATAACTCGATTTGAAGGTGCAGTGATCCAATTTAGGCAAAAATACATAAGTGACCTAATTAGAAAACTTTTAAAACTTGATTACTAATCGAGACTTTCCCCCATAGAAACTCATTATCGGTATACTCACAAGACATTACCAATATCCTATTATCATAGTTTGTCCTTGACAAACAGTTTTCAAAATGTTATAGCGAAAACAAGATTTGAACATGACACCTATCTCACTCACGATGTATATGTTTGTCTAAAGTCAAAATAAAATGACAAATATAGAAAATTAGAAAACATATGGGTAACAATATTTCGGGGAAATTTGTGGCCATGTTGAAACATAACATGTGATACTAATCAAAAGCCATCAACTTCTACATAATTAAGATATATTACACCATCAAAATTTTCTAAAATTCCATTTTCCACCTTCTTTCATACTATTTCTCCTTTTGGTTTCTGCTAGAACGACGCGTAGCTGTCACGATTTCCTTTGACTCTTTCGCCTTTTTGGGTTGACCTCGGTTTTTTGCAGCAGGTTTCTTCACGTTTTCTGCTGAGCTGTCAAGTGTTTTTTTGCGCTTCTTTGATGTCGTTTTCCTTTTGGGTTCATCAGATACTTCCTTTTCGTTTGACATGTCATCATCGGTTTCTTCATCATGATGTTGACTTCCATTGTGTGATGCTTTGACTATGTAAATCTGCAGTTGCATTAAATATGAAACATCTTAATTGACTTAAAATAATGAATGTGTTATAAATGATTGCATTAAGAGTTTATATCATTTTAACCCTTGTGTTAAGTTTTTTTCAATTTAAGAACACTTTTAGGCTTTAGCAACATTTAAACCATTTCCTTTTCAACTACCTTTTCATATCACTCATTTGACCCGTTAAAGATCATATATAACCCAAATGGACTTGGTAAAAAACAAACGGGTCAAAAATGCCACATCTAGATATAAAAAAGCACATAACATGATTCAAATAAACCTCAAGAATCTTGTTATGTGAATTGCATAACAAATGATGTACCTTGAATCGTGTACGTTCAACCAATTCAAAAATCAAAGCATCACCATCATCCAACTTATGTTCTATTGCAAATGCTCTCCATCCACCACTAAGTCCAGTTCTTGAACTAATAAACACCGCTTCGTATTCATTCGCATCTTCATCTTCGAGTACCATACTCACCGTTGACTTCGGTAGATGGATCTTGCAAAATCTTTGAGGTAATCCCTTCAGATATTTGTATAATTCAACCATAAAGTCACACGCAAGTTAGTTAGCTTCATATAAGTTGTTATAATAAAGTTAACATAAATTAAGATTAGATAACATGTGTTTACAATACGATTTGTATCTATTCAGATTATATTTATATGAACAGGTCAAACAGATTCAGGTTGAAACAAGTCATTTTCTAATGGAACTTACCTGCTAATACTTTTTTATTTTATTTTTATAACTTATGGGTAACTAATGAGGTAATGATGATTAAAAATAGGGTTGTAAACGAACCTTTTTTATTATTTTTTTAAACTTATTTGTTTGTTTATGTGTTTTGTATAATAATCATACACATAAAATGTTTGGACAACTTTAAAAATCATACGTAGAGTTAAGGTAATAAACTAAATAATTCACATTTAATGAACGACATAAACAAACAAACGTAAACGAACATAAATAAACACATTACCGAACGTTCACGAACACAAACAAACGAGCGTAGACTTGGGCAACTTGTGTTCATGTTTGTTAATTTAACAAAACGAACAAAATTTCTTGTTCATGTTCAGTCATTTATTATACGAAGGAACATAAAAGGTTGTATGCATGAAAAATATAATGTGGGCAACTTTTGAGACATTATAAACTACTTTAAACCCGTTTTTTTTTTGTTTTGACCCGTTTGAGATAGAATACGACCCACATTAACTTACCAATAAGTAGGTGGGTTGAAATGATTGTTACTTACCAACCAAAAGCAACTGTAAACGTGCGAACGAACCATTGACTTTACAAAAGAAGGATATTCAGACTCCAAATTGCTTTGAAGTTTCTCTGCAGATTTTATTGCTTGAACTCTCGCTTCGTATGAAGCCATTTTGACTTCTTCCAATGGTCTTGCAAGATAACTGGAAAAAAAAAACATATCCCCATAATAATTAATAATTGAAGACAAGTTATGTAGCATAAGATTAATCACAAATTTAATATAGTTGTTTAAAGTTTAAACCTTGTCCATGATGAGCTTGATTTTGATCTCCTTATAGTTGGGAGACCTATATCAACCTGTACAAACAAGAAATTTATAAATAAGTTAAATGGGATTAAATTCATGCAATGCTTTCTTACTATATGAGCACATGCTATTTATTTTGAAGATGAATGTAACATTAACTGTTATCACTTATCAACTAAACAACATTAATGCTAAACTTACTTCATCTTGATATGAAACAATGGGATTGCGTGGACGCGTTGATCGCCTTGGTTCTATTACAGGAGCATTTCTTATTTTTGATTTAATTTCATGTTGCTGCTTGAAACAAATTACAAAAAAATTCTATAAATGCACACACTTTTGCAATAGAAGTTGAATATAAAGTGTGAAAAAACTTAAATACATAAACTACCTTGGACTTCTTCTCAGATTTTGAAAGTTCTGTTAGGCTTTTAGAAATATTCAAGATTCCCAAATCCTTCAAACAAGAAACATATGAAGCTAAACTTGACATTTGGAAATCTAAACTTTTAAAAAATTCACAATTTTAAATACCTCGAATCTCTTTTTGTTCTCAAGAAGTTGCTGCTTACGAGCCTCTTCATAACTGTTGGATGTGATCTCATCAGCCATCAAATCACCTGTTCCCGCGATGAAAAATTACAAATTTTGAGAAGGTAAAAACTAAAAACTGATAAGAGAATCAAAATTGTTAAACCAATTTATGGAGTTATAAATTATAATGATAATTTGACATATGTAAATCTGCCCCAACATCCGTGAGTCCGATTTCTAAATTTGTTTAGTAACCATGAGAATCATTTTTGAAGAACCAACTGAATCCCACCAATACTCTGCTAACCATCTAATTGTGGATTTTTACATGTTTTCCTCTAGTTAAAAATACCAAAAATAGAATTATAATAATGAATAACAGCTTGAAAACTCAATAAAGGGTAAAACTTTCTGACGAATGATAGAGCATTCACAGGATCACATCATTTAAATGCAAGGAATCCGGATAAAAATTAGGGTTTCTTGTTAGCAGGTCGCAAACGTGGTAGAAATTATGCATCCTGCCATAATGATTTATAAAATCTAAATAACTATTAACAATACTGCGATAATCCAATAAGTCAGATGTTTTCGATGAATGTTGATTTAAATTATTGAAGAGCAAAATTAATAAAAACACGATTTCATGCAACAAAATTGAAGATTTTTAAGTAGATTGTTAGCTTCGAGATTCATATAGAAAGCAATAACGTACCAATAATCAATTCAATGGTGTAAATGGATTCGCGTAAGCAGCTATGACACAGATACTATTCGAGAGTATGAAATTTGAAATTATGAAATGGCGGTCAGATAATTTGAAATGTTATAAAGATTATAGTTTTTGCCTCTGAACTATACTAGTGATGACACTATTGGTCCTTGCAGAAAAAAAGACGACCAAATTTGAAACTTAAACAATGAGGAAATGACACACATAACTAATAGAATTAACACATATAATGTTTTTAAAGTGTATTAATTCATGGGGTTTGATTGTCTTGTACAACCTATATATATAATTTTTTTAAAGACGTCAACAGTAGCTTAGACACACTTGATATCATGTAGCATAACATCTTATCAATACAAAACCAATTTCACTGAAATTGAAGGAAAAACGTATTCCTGTTGATACAATAGAAGAGAAATTGTGTAAACACTTAAAAAAACATCTTGTCAATTACACATGTCCATTTTAATAACTTATTTATAATATAATTACCATGAAAAATATGACTAAGATACCATTGCTATAATAATAATCATACAATATATGATTTAAAACAAAAAAAGTTACATGTCTATTTAAGTTACTTTTGACATATAAGCATAGAAGTCATCTCACTCTTCTTAGTTTTTAATTTTTTATTGCATGCCAAATCATTGTAACATTAGCAAAGTTCTTCTACACTATATATATTTTTTTTTCAAAGTGATGAAAACACTGTTCTAATTTCCCTTAAATAGTGAAAACACATTTTCCACTTTCCTCAAAACGGTGAAAACATTGTTCTTATTTTCCTTAAACTTCCCACTAACACAGTAACACGTATTGGATTTTAAATATATAAAAAAATGAATCCGTGATTCGGAGAGCATTCCCATATTGAGGAAAATTTAACCGGCCCCAAACAACCGTAATATAACTTGTTTAGATCCTCTAATCTCAATTAATACCCAAGTAACAAGCTCTACAAGTTATATCAAGTTTTCAAAAAAAAACCAAACCTAAAAATCGATCATCTTTCATTAAAAAAACAAACAAACCCAACAATAGTCGATTCACAACATCAATATCCTAGATCTTCATACACCATAAAACCACATCCGAAATCATATCATACACCAATACAACACATAAACATCAAACACAAACGCGACATAACAAAAAATCTAAACGAGCTCAATGTACGCCATCGGTGCATTATCTCCTCTCCGAGGTAAAGTTCTAATAATTCTGGTATACCCTCCATTCCTTTCACCATATCTTTCGGGAACCTCCGCAAACAATGCGTGCACGATTTGCTTTTCGTATATAAACCCGAGAGCTTGTCGCCTTTTATGAAGCGAACCTTCTTTAGCTAAAGTGATCATTTTGTCCACATACTTTCTTACAGCACTTGCACGCGCTCGTGTGGTTTTGATTCGCCCGTGTTTTAAAAGTTGAGTGGTTAGCCCGCGAAGTAGGGCTTTGCGTTGGTCAGGTGGGCGGTTGAGCTTCGGGACCCGCCTTCCGTGTCTCATGGCGGAGATACGACCACCGTTGTCGATGATGGTGAAGTTATTATCATAATCGTTGTTTCCTGGTGGAAAGTGACAAGATTGTATATATTAAGGTTGTAATCAAAACGGGTAGAGATAAAAGATCACCCAAATCGACTCATGGGTCAAAATTAAAACTTTTATGAAAAAAATTAAAGCATTGTACCAACATTTGGTGTGTAGTTGGTTAAATAAAACAACAATGCATATTGCTCAACATTTGTCTTTTTAAAAAAGGGAAAACTCTACCTAATAGTAACCAAGTTTCTTCCAAATAAAAATCATAATCCCATAACAACTAAGCAATTACTCGGGAGATAGGTATTGTAATTATCTTTTATTATGTTTACTAGATAAGAACAATCACCATTTGTATACTTATTATATCTTAAATCCATGAATTTCAACATATCCTATACGGAAGATTCAAAGTTAAAATTTGTAGCATTTCTTTTGGATCCACAAAATTCACTTTTTTGTTCAACAAACATAATACTGCTCACACTATCCTCAGTAAGATATTGATTAGTCATTACAAACCCTAGAATTCTACAAAGATAAATTTGCAAACACAACTATATCATCCTACCATATCCACTCACAAACAAAGCTCAAATCATCAACTTAATAACCTATAAAAGCAACCACACACTTCAATATCATGATTTGTATGAAATTCACCAGAAAAATTTAACATAATTGCACTGAATAACAAACATACGAATCGATTATAACTTTTACCTGGAGAACTGAGATTCGGGAGAGGGTTGAGAGGGGCAAGACCAAGAAATGATCCAAAAAAAGGCTTGGAATTAGGTTTAATCCGAGTGAAATTTGGGGGTCGGTACGAACAGCGAATTGACGAATTTGAAGTGGAAATTGAAGGCAATGATGATTTCAAAGACGACATGCTCCATGTAATTGAAGCGCTCGCCATTGTTTGGCTCGAATTGTGAACAGATGAGGTTTCACTCTGCAATTGTTGCTATGAATTTGTTGGTGATGGACTGATGGTGAAGACTGATGGTGAAGACGGTGTTTTGTTCTGGATAACCGGATTTCAGCCCCAGTTTATATTTATAATTTTGACCCCAAAAGATTTGATATATATTCAGTTTAAGCCAATGTGTAAAAATCTCATAAAAACATTTGTTAGAATAGCTCTAGTTACAAAATTTAAGTCAACTTTCATTAGATTAGTTTAAATGTTCAGCCTAACTGATTAGATGTAGATGGACTGATTTTTGGTTTGATTTAAGTGTTTCTTATTGTTTTCAGCCTAGTACAGACCTAAAAATGATAAGGTGAATCGAGACCAACCAATTTATCATAAATATATATGTTGGAACTAGATTTTATTGACAAGTTTTTTTTCTCTTCTTGCAAAGTAGTTGTGGACCAAATGTGTCTCACCCCCAAATTTCCATCATGGTTGATACCGCAAATGAAGGCGTGACAAGGTCGGTCATGATCAAAGTCACTGGTCATGTTGAACGACTCTACATGATTGTTTACAAAAGTTTCTTTTTATTCATTCAACATGAAAGTTTACAATAAGTTTTTAGAGCATGCGAAAGTGTTACAAAATATTGAGTGCAAAAGCTAGACAATACAAGTGAAAACAAAGCACAATTTCCCAAGGTACAAATATGATGTTTATTCATGTATACGTTTATTAAGATGTATGCGACTTCTCTTAGTCTAATGCCTTAACGTGCGCCGTGATAACCTGAGAAAACATACTAAAAAGTGTCAATACAAAGGTTGATGAGTTCACATGTTTAACTAAGCAAAAAGTAGTTGTTGTTTGTAGGATCACATAATAAATAAATGTATCAATGATTGCATGTCATATAATACATTAAGCGTTCGCAACCGAGCTGACAGTTTAAGTTTGTCGCCTCCCACCATTGCCTACCACGAACAATTGTGCTGAGTTTAGGCCAAATAAGCACTCATTCAGCCTTTAATCGAGTTAGTGCGACTAACGCATGTGGAGTGTGTCAATCACAATAATACTATTCAAATTTCTCTCGCTATGATTCCATATAATAACGGTCTGGGTTGAAAGGTGTAACACCCCGAATTTTGTGTTGGTAAGACGAGAATTGGAGGAAATCTTCTGTCTGTTAGGCTATCCGGTATGCGTGGCTGTATGGGGGCTGTATGGGGGGCTGTATTGACTGCCACGCAGGAGAGAGAAAGAGTAAAGTGGGTGAATAAAATGTTGGAAATGCATGGGCTGTATGGGGGGCTATATTGATGATTGATGTAGTGTTTTGTGATTGGTAGGAGGGGAATGTGTAATATTGTGATTGCTTAGAAAAAAAGAAAAAAAAATTAAAAAAATCAAACTTTGGAAAACGCCGTCACCCCCGCCACGGCGTGGCCAAGAACGCCCAAAAAACGGGGGGTGGGACAGTGTTTGGGTGTTATGGGGGCGTCACCAAAGGGCAAAACGCCCACTCCTTGAGGTATACCGGATAGTCTTATGAGTAGTGCTTTCTCCCTCTTGCTAACATATATTTGTTCTTATCTAGATATGTAAGAAGGATTATACTTATGATTGAGATTAAATTGTAGGAGACAAGTTGTTGGAGGGTATTTTAGTAATGACCACCTTTGTTGGCTTTTTTTAAAGTTTCTTACACATTTTTTAAATGTTCATAACTTTTGCATACGACGTTATTTTTTTTTTTTAAATCACACCATAAAAACAAGCGTTTTTTATCTTTAAAACGAGTATAATGTTGATATATAAAAAAATAATTATTTTAATCTCATTGTGTCTAATTCTCGTTATTGTGTTTTCCATACAAGTCATTGTGTATAATTCTCGTCATTGTGTTTTCAATACGGGTCATTGTGTTTTACAACAACTCATTGTGTCTTTCAAGCTCGACATTTTGTTTTTCCTACTCATTATTGTGTCTGTCATGCTTGACATTGTATTTTCGTGAACACCATTGTGTCTTGCTTTAGTTTTCATAAAAACACAATGTCGAGCTTGAAAAACACAATGAGCTGAATGTAAAACACAATGATGAGAATTATACATAATGAGCTGAATGGAAAACACAATGACGACAATTATACACAATAACCTATATGGAAAACACAATGACGAGAATTAGACATAATGAAGTGACAAAACGTACAAAAATTTATAGCAACACTATACTCATCTTAAAGATAAAAAATTCTCGTTTTTATGTTATAATTTTTTTTAAAAATATAATGACGTATGTAAAAATTATGAAAGGTTTTAAAAAGTGGTGAAATTTGAAAAAAGTCAATAAAGATGACCATTATTAAAGTACCATTCTAACAATTTTTTTTAATTATAACCATTGATTAATGATTTAGTGGCTATAAATCTCTCTTATGTTTCTCATTTTAAGCACACTGTTTAATATAACTCTACCCTATCATCTAAATGTCAATTTTGATTGCCTTCAGAGTTTTGTTGGGTGGTAAAACGCATCTTCTCTCTATTAGATAGCCACATTTAATTTTCGCTTGTACCGGTTTCAAGTACATAGTAAAGGGTCAAATCATGCCTTTAATGTTGGGTTTGAAAACAACAGGGGACGGGGGTTTACAACTGGGCTTGGTTGGCGACGTGCATCCAACTCACGCCCGCAACACTGCGCTTCAATGGGGAGAGTGAGGCGTGAAGGAGGTAGGCGTGAAGGGGACAATGGGCGTGGGAGGAGAATATGGACGTTGTTGTGTTGGTTTTTGCGCTATTTAAGACCGTTGGGTGATTAAAAATATGACTTTTATTATTACTCATATTTATAAACCACAATCTCATATGTTTTCCACAATATACATTCTCATCTCCTTCACAATACACTCCAAATCTATATTTTTTTTTCAAACATACAAAATGTTAAACTCGACTGCTTTGTATTCTGATTTTTCTGATTCGAGCGATGGAGATGTGTTGTTCATAGCAGCGGTTGGGGCTGTGATCTAGTTATTACAAAACAGATCGCTAGACCAATTTGAACAAGAGTTTCAATAAACAGTGACCGTGCAACGACTCACGAACTCTTAGTCAAAGATTATTTCTGTGATAATCCGACGTACAAAGACTAGCAATTTATTCGCCGTTTTCGCATGGATCGCAACCTTTTTCTTAGAATATGTTCCGATCGCGATGAACATGATGAGTATTTCCAACAAAAATATGGCTCGGCTTTATTTTTTACGGGGAAGGTACAAATAAAAACCATTTTCTTGTTCACGAATCAATAAACACCACTAAAGTATATATGGAGTATGATGTTAATTTACAGATTATACTTCTTTCAGTTTATATATGCGTTTCTAGAAGATAATTTATTCGGTTTCTCTTTATTTTTGTCATCTATTTATGTATAATGCTGTTATATTACATATATACAGTATGGTGATAATTCATTAATTTATTACTTTGAACTACTATACGCATTTTTTATAAGTTTTTTTTGTTTTTTTTATGTATATGTGTATACTGTAAGTATACTACATGTAACATCCGAGATTTTCCGGTTAAACTTTTCGTTTTATAAATGTCGACGTTCATTAAATGAAACGTTTACGGGGAATTTATCGCCTCTCATTACTTATTGGATCCTTTATATATATATACGTGTATTAATCAATAACTCTAATTAATAAATAATTTAATTAAGTATATAAATCATGGAATAATACAAATAGATATTTATATACTTTTATATAGAGTTTATAAAAAAATATATATATATAAACTTTACATAAACAAAGGTTAACTTCATTTATTTATAAACTTTGTGGCCAAAATGCAATGAAATAAACTCTATAACCATTTATATGGAGCAATGGTGTCCAAAATCTAAGATATGGAACTGAGGGGCCATTTGTGCCAAAAGTCAAAACTTCTCAAACAGCCCCCCTCCCCCCCTCCGACCAGCTCGTGTTTCCGGCCTCCTTACCGCCGGCCAAATATCCGGCCAACAATTGAGTTCCGGCCAAACCTAAGAATCGGTTATACACCCCCAATCAATTCGGAAATTAATGATTCCTGACCCTCAGCAACCGATTAGATTAATGAGACAATCAATTGTGCGTTTTAACAACATTTAATCCAAGTTTAATCATAAACTTCTTTCGGTTACGAGATCACAATCAAACACTCCACTCGGGATGTTAATCGACCCAATGAATCATGAACAATGGTAGGCGACAAACATAACAAACTATTCCATCTCAGCTTTAGCATCTCCAGGTGCTCGATTGATCCCGGCTTTCACGATGAACACGAAGAACACGTGGGTGAACGACCGATAAGCTGATCGATCCAAATTGATTCTCATAAACAAACCACGACACCATTCCTAATCGACCATAGTCCTCAGTTCGATCTCAAAGCCTCTGGAATTCGAGACCCATCCCGGAAAAACTCAAGAACACGAAGAACACGAGCCCGGAATCAATCTTCTTCAATTCGTAACCAAATCAGGTGATTCTAGAGTCTATTCTACTCGTTTTTATGCATAGATTAAAACCCCTAACTTTAATTTGTCATTCGAACTACAATCGGACTCAATTTTGGACAAATACTATTTAGGGCTCGTATGTTTTGAATTTGGGGAAGAACACCATCAGTTAGATTTAAGATTAAATTTCCCAATAATATACAAAATGATTATCTGCCTCAATGGTTCGGAACCATTCATCACAACCATCAGGTCGTGGGTTTGAATCCTAGTGAGCTTGCTTCCCATTCTTTTTACAGTTTTTTAAACACCACCTTTAATAAAATTTGGTTAACTTTAAAAATACGTAACTTATTCGTTATAACTCGGAATTTTACAAAATTTATATCAAAGTTCATCTTTCTATAAATCGGATTTTGTAGAAATATGAAATGCGGTTTTCGAAAAGTTTTATAAAAAAAAAAGGTAATATGTTGATTATTGATTAAATAAAAATGAAATACATATTAATTAAGTAAACATGTCAAAAATTCAGCAAATTATTATTAAACTTTATAAAATATATACTTGTACAAATTCAAGTTTTGTTTATATCATTTGAACCATTTAGATAAAACAACGAATAAATTAATGGCGTACATTAAATTAGTACTTGAAACATATTATATAAAAATAACATTAGAGAATGATGTTAATATATTGTCCTTGAAGTTATTTTTATAAGATAATTTATTTTATTTAGAGTTACCTAAATAAAATGTTGATTTAGCATTATACTATTAATCTAATAATCTATAGCCGAACGACTCGAGTATTGATTCTCAAACATTTTCGGACTATAATTCTGAGTTTACATTTTTACCATTACTATATTTAAACTAGGGTTTCATTAATGATTCGAGGATTACAACCTTTTGGATTGTACTATTTGGATTGCTACGCAACCTGTGAGTATTTTCTATCTTTTTTCCGCTATTTACATTTTCGGTCTGTTAAATATGTCACGTATTCAAATTATTATTTTACATATATTCATGTTTCACATGCGAATCCTAAGTGTTTATTTGATGACTTGATAAACTGCATGTTGTGTGATTACGTGCTATTTGAATTAATTGTCATACATCATTCATATTCAAGAGAGTGTTTTATCTCTCTGCATACATCATTCATATTCAAGAGAGTGTTTTATCTCTTAATCAAGCTAAGTTAAATGCATAAGATTTGATTATCTTTATTTGTTTACTCGAGGCTAATCAGTTCCATCAGTACATTTATCATGATTCATATAAACCTTAGATCGCATGATTTTT
>WOUH02000039.1:2318154-2328347 GCA_009936405.2 Stevia rebaudiana
GAAATAACCCGTGGTCATTGTGTCTTAACCTTAGCATGTATATGTAATCTCCCCCGTATTGTAAAACAGTAAAACATTAATTAAAGAGGGGTCGTGGACTCACCTTATAGACGTGATAACGGTAGAGAGAGAATGCGAGAATAAGAGGATCAACGATCGGTTGGCAGACCCTCTGCGTTCCGTGTGATCAGCGAGCGATTCGGCGAGCGTTTCGACAGCGATTCGATAACCGTAACAACTTTAACAGAAGGATACGATTCTCTGTATATGTATGTGATCTGTGAAAGTTGTGAGAATGGACTGAACTCGACCTCCTCTTTATATAGGCAAATCTGGAATCCCACGCGTGTCGCGCAGGGTTTTGACCCTGCGGTGCGCGCCACGCGTGAGGACATAACTTCGTGACGAAGCCGCCGCAATTTGCGGTCTACGTGTCGCGCCAAATAGAGGGGAGAACCCGCGCGCCACGCGCCATTGTGAGGAGAAGCTCGCGCGCCACGCGTAGGAGCTGTTGAATCCCGAGCCACTCGGGTGTTGCCACGTGTTGCCGAGTCAGCTCCTCCGAGCCTGTGTGGCGTTGCCACGTGGCCCATTCAATGCCACCGAGAATCTGGTGGTGCCACGTGGGACCCGGACCACCCACGTGGTGCCACGTCAGCCCGGACCTCGATCGGTTAGTTGGGTTAACTTCAAACGTGATTTCCCGCTTTGTTAGGGCTCCGTTTCGTGCGCGGTTTTCGCATACGTTCACGATTTTCTGTTTCGCATCTAATCCCATTGGTTTCACCTCAATTTGAGGTGTCGGGATTTCGGGTTTATAGAACGGTGCGTCGTTTTGTGCGTAACTTTCAACCCGTCGCTCGTATCGAAATTCCGCATACACTCAAACAAATCGAAATACAATTTAGAATATAATAAGACTATTTATTTCACATAAATATCAAATTACATATAGGTACCGTTCGGTTTACAAAAGTCAAAGCCGGAATTTGATCGGTCAACTGCCGAAAAACGGCTAGTTGTTATAATACTACTCTCCTATGGTTCTAGATCATTCTTTCTAGACAAATCTATACATCTCTATACATGATTGTTCCAGATTCCTCTATGAAGCTTCTCAAATGGTCCTTCTAGAGAGTTCCGGGTGGCTCTAGCTAGTTCTCGAGCGCTCCATATGGTTCTAGATCGGACCGGGCTATTCCGGAGACTTCGTAGTTGTTCCGGAGTCTTTCGGATTGGACCGGGTTGTTCCGGAGACTTCTAGGATGCTCTCGAGTGTTTCGGTGTGTTCCACATCGTTCTGGATACTTCCTAGCAGCTCTAGATGCTTCCTTTATGTCCCGGAAAGGCTTGAATTTGGGTCGGGTCAAGATTCTGGTCATTGTTCAGATTATGGATCGGGTCGTGGTTCGGTTCGGCGTTCAACTCATGGGTTGGTTCATGGTTTAGGTTGTGGGTCGGGTCATGGTTTGGGTCGTGGGTTGTGTGTCATAGGATGGGTCATGGGTTGGGTTATGGTTTGAGTCATGAGTCGGATAATGGTTTTGATCATGAGTTGGGTAATGTGTCGGGTCATAGTTTGGGTCATGAGTCGGGTTATGGTTTGAGTCATGAGTTGGGTAATGGGTCGGGTCATTGGTTGGGTAATGGGTCAGGTCATGGTTTTGATTATAGGTCGGGTACTACATCGAGTGATGGTTGGATAATTGATCGGGTCATTGCTTCAAGGAAAGGAATGGAAAAGAAAACACCCCTCCCCCAAGGGATAAAAATTATAAAAAGAGAAAGAATCACATTATTTATGTAATGTTACATTTCATTCATAAGTGTAATAAAAAATATTTTAATTCATTTCAACGTAATAAGTAAGTTTATATTAATGTATACAAACGCTACCTTATAGCCTATGAAGTAAGTAAACGAGTGATAGATTCAAGTTCTTTTGAAGATGTAAATTAGTGTGAGAGTTTTTCCCTTCAAGAATATATCAATAACAAATCCTAACAATTGTTACAAACGTGTTATATGATTTAGTTAACGTTTAATGTTACGTTGGTTGACGATCATCCCGCCAGTATCTTATCACTTTGCTGCTTCTTCTTCTTCGTTGTTTCTCTCTGATGGAGTCTATCTCCATACCCCTCTCATCTTCCCCAAAAAACCCTAAATTTCACAAAATCAAAACCCCCAAATTCAATTTCAACATAAGCCCCAATTCCATACAAACTCATTCTCATTTCACCAACAAAAACCCCGAATCAACCCACACATCCCTTAAATCCAATTTCCAAATCCTCAAATCCCATTCTTTATCTTTAATTCTCGCAGGTTTTCAATTCCCCCAATCTTCATTCGCCTCCGAAGAACTACCCATCAACCAATCGTCTGGCAAGATCGACCTAGAAGCGATTCTGGTTTCAATCGATGATTTTTTCAACAGATACCCGTTTTTTGTAGCTGGGGTTGTTTTCATTTGGTTGTTTGTCATCCCGGCAACTCAAGAATACCTGAGAAAGTACAAGTTCATATCCGCCATTGATGCTTTTAAGAAGCTTAAAGATGACCCAAATGCTCAACTTCTGGATATTAGGGACAACAAAACGCTGAAAGTTCTGGGTTCGCCCAATTTGAAGTTTTTGAATAAGAATGCTGTGCAGGTTGAGTTTCGCGATGGTGTTGATGATGATGATTTCGTTAAGAAAGTGAAGGAGAATTTTGTGGATCCTGCAAATACCATTGTTTGTATTCTTGACAAGTGAGTTTTTCTGTTAATTATCTTTTGATTGATCACCCATCAATCTAACTCATTACATATGTAGTGTTAGAATTTTCAAATTAAGATAAAACTATATCATTAACATATTTTGTTGAAACAAGAATATAATAGATATTAAGATTAGTAAAATTGTATCATTAGTTTTTTTTTGGCTCAATTGGGCAATTTAATTTGGAATTTGGGAGGACACTAAATTTAAACCTAATCTAAATTAGTTAACTAAAACCAAATATGTGCTACCGATACGGTCTTGCTACATATGTTGTATATTATGGGTATGGTACATAATGATTCGGTCTCGGTATATGATCATATTATCAACATATGCACTTAAGAGTTTGTTATGTTTTTAATTCCTTTCTTTTGTTTGTAAGGTAGTTTCGATGGTGAATCCATGAAAGTAGCCGAATTATTGTTCAACAATGGTTTTAAAGAAGCGTATGCTATTAGAGGCGGGGTTAGAGGCGACAACGGGTGGCTGGTATTATTCGCATTATATCATATGTTTATGATTTTGTTACGTATTATGATTTCCAATAATGCCCTTGTGATTTGAAACCAATATGAATTCATCAATATGCTTACTAGATTTAAAACTTAGATAATTAGATGTTAGTGAACCTAGAAAACACATGTAAGCACACAAATTAGGGGGTGTTTGGATATGCTTTCAGATAGTGATTGTTGCATGTTGAAGAACCATAATTAGATAATAAAATTTATCTCAATAATCAGTTTCCTTACATCCAAAGTTTTAATAGGTTCTCAATCTGACTATTTTGATCCATAAGAATTGAAAATTTGGAAAAAACAGTCGCTTTTACGGTTTACCTCAGCAATCAAAACTGATAACTAGTTTAAACTCACATCCAAACACCCCTATATAGGTCTCTTATCCTAATTTTTCATTTTTATATGTAAAAAGTGCGCAATAATCATACTTTTATGAAAAATTTGACCCTTAAAAATTGATTTTTTAATGATATGCTGACTCATCATCTGGTTTATAGGAAATACAAGAAACTTTTCTTCCGCCATCTGTACACATTAATCTGAAAAGAAAAGTCAAAAAGTCAACAGAAGCACAGAACAATGGAGCAATTGAACAACAACAAAGTGAGGTCAAAAGCCAGTCAGCTTCTGTAACTGAAATCAAACAAACAAACAACGGTTATATTAACACATCAAAGAAACCAAACGCAAGACCATCTTCTCCATATCCAATGGTAAGATCTAGAAATTGTTAAAATGGGTGGGCAACGGGTCAAAATGGGTAATATTTTGTTTGGTTCGGGTGACCATATGAAATACTTTTTATCAAAATTTTACAATTTTTGAGAAAAATCAGTGTTCAATATGGTTACAGTTACATTTAAATAAAATGCTTTAGGAGGTTTTATGCATTAAAAGTACACAACTTTTTGCATGTTTGATTCATTTGAAGACTTGTTTAGATTAAAAAAAAAAAAACAATTTAGCCCGTTTTTAAATGGCCACATCTAATTTTTTGTCAATAATAAGATGACAGATCAGCAAACTAATAATAATAATAATAATAAATTTATAAATGCAGTATCCGGATTTGAAACCACCATCTTCTCCAACTCCATCAAAGCCTCAATAGTGAAGCTGATTATTCCATGCACAAGACTCATTTTGTACTCACCGAGTCAACTCAATTTGTTTCCCTTTGTTTTATAGACTACGGTCGGGTTAGGAGTAAAACACGAGGGGTTTATGTATGAACTCACACTTTAGAATTTAATGAATTGAGGATATTTGTTGAGAATATTGTATTGTAATCAAGTTAGTCTTTTGGAACTTTTAATCTGTGGGTTTTGATAGCGGATGACTTCGAAAGAAGATTTTACAAGTCCTTTGTAGTTTGAGCCAAAATGGATAGTGTTGGGGTTACATCTAATTTTATTAATTTTTTAAAAGTAAACTGATATTTTCATTCACGAGGTTTGCAAGTTTTAACAATTTTAGTCTATATTTAACAAAAATCACCCCTCTATGCTTAATTCCACCTTTGAATTTAGGGTTTTAAGTTTTCTCTGGTTAATTAAAAAAAGTGACAAAATTACCCCTCATGTGAGAGTAAAGTGTTAGTGTTAAGGATGAACTAAAAATGTTAAAAGACTTTTGCAAACCTCACGGACATAAACCGCAATATACTCTTTTAAACATGTTGACAGAAACAATATTTGATAATAATAATAATATAAATCTTTTATAAAAGTTGTTTCAAAGGTTGTAAAGACACCCCCGGATGATGTGACAATAACATGGACACCAAGAACAAACCACCATATTGCTTCCTCTCATTCTCATCCTTCCTAAAGATGTATAAAAGTGTGTTGCTCCACAAAAACAAAAGCAAATATGATTTCATAATAAAACGTAACGATAATTGTATGAAAAAATAGATTGCACGCGTATTGTCCGTAACAAACATGATAACGAATCTACTCATTTGTAACGGGTGAATCGACAGTTGTTCGGGTAAAACAAGCCAAGAATTCAATGTTTCCTTCAGCACCCTTTAAAGGAGACTCTATCCAACCATTGCATTTAAAACCAAGATCTTCTACGCCTTTCACGATCTTCTCACGAACCTACATTAGTCAACACACGGTCAATGTTTCACAAAAATGGGTCAAATAGGTTGAAAGTCACCCACTTTATTCAAAAGATTAAATTAATATTGTGATGATAAATTAATATTTAAACCACAAAATGTTTGACATACTTCTTGATGAACCAAGGGATCTCTCACAATTCCGCCTCCTCCCACCTGTTAAAAATAATTAAAATTAGTTTCAGTAATTAATTACTTTTAACGACTAACATAACTCAAAACAACAAAAAAATATTATAAAATAAAATGAAGCGGGTACAATGACCCGTTTTCATACTTGTGATCTACGAGCCTCAAATTGAGGTTTAATTAATGTAATTAGTGTAGCTTCTTCTTTCATCAGATTAACAACAGCAGGCATGACCTAATAAAAAAAACAAAAGAAACAAATATTTAAAAAAATTGTCATGAATGAACCATTTTTTTTAACAACTAAAAACTTACTACAAGTATAGATATGAATGAAAGATCCAAAGTCACTAGATCAACTTTCTGAGGAAGTTCAGTTAAATATCTCAAATTTGTCCTCTCGATTACAGATACGCGTTCATCTCGACGAATTTTATCAGCCACCTGTGTAACATAACATGTAAACATTAGCATTGTATTTTTCATAAAATTTTATAAATATATTTTTATTAAATTTTTATGTGACATTTACCTGTCCATAACCGACATCAACACCAAAAACAAACGAAGCACCATGTTGAAGTAAACAATCAGTAAACCCTCCGGTTGACAATCCTGAATCAAGAGCAATTTTTCCAGTAACATCAACACCTAATTGTTCAATTGCAGCTTCTAATTTATGTCCTGCTCTAAAGTCAAAGTCAAAGTCAAGTCAAATAGTCAACAAAAGTCAAAATAAATATTGAAGCTGGATTTATAAATATAAAGTTATTTGGGAGAGTAATCACCTACATACATATTTTGGTATTTCAGCTTTAATCTCCACAATGGATTTGTCAGAAACCGGATGTCCAGCTTTAGTTACAACTTTTCCATCAACAATTACCTTGCCTAAATAAAAAAAAAAAAATTGAGTGTCAAATACGATTAAAAAATAATAATATTATTTTAATAATAAACAAAAATCTAGAACAAATGAATTATGAGTGTTATGCGTTAGAAGTATATTGTGGGTGATGTTTGACCCGTTATACTCGATGGAGATGAAATAAAATGCTAATAAACCATAAATGCATTTATAAGTAAAAGGGTTGAAATTGGGACTTTTTAGAAAACAAAGAATTATAAGATGAGTAACCTTGTATGATCCATGATTGAATGTAATTTCGACTATATTGCTGATACTTTTCAAGACATACTTCATCCAGTCTTTTCTTCCTATTAATATAAATTAAGAAAACATATGTGAAATAACTGATGGCATCCCATATAAAACGTCAAAAGTGAACTTTCAAATTTAATAAAAAAATCAAGATTACATGAACTGATTAATTCTAGAGCCACCAACAGCTCCCTTATGAAACGAATGATACAATATTCAAGAATAACTAGAAATTATTTAATACGCCAAATTGTGACAGAATTGTGTGTGTGTATAAGTATTATCATAAGTTTAATATTATTTTGGTAGGGAGATAGAAAGAGTTGCTCACTTCTTTGTTGGTATAACTTTTCCTGATTTTAAAGTCGCGAAGCTTCTGATCGGAGAATTTTTGTGTACTTTACTCCATCTCACTGGATTTCAATTTACAAGTAGTTAGAATCAATCTAGAAGAACTCAAATCACAACTAGCTGATTACTATCATTAAAACATAATCTTCTTCTAGATAACATATATATAGAACTTTAAATACATCAAGGTATGATCGGGAACTTCAATTGGACAACTAATGATCAAAATTGAGGTAAAACTAGAACAAATTACCTTCATTTGGACAGCTAATGAACTAAGTACGCTACAATTCCAGTTATTTTCCCTAATTTTGTAATCAATGGAATTTTGTGCAAAATGAACTCGTAAACCATTCATACCTTCTAAATGAACCTTTTATAGAATCAAACACCTACTGATTTGAATTAACAACCTATGATCCCAAATTGTATCCGGTCAATTCATATTAATACTTCGATTTTAAAACTAGAATCACTAGCAAGCTGAAATCGACAGCATATTCGTTCTACAGTAACAACCGATTGAGAGATAACAAAATACGGATTAAAACAGAAGTACCTGGTTGGTGAGAAAGGTAACTCTGTTTGGAGAAGAAGATGACGTCATCGACGGACGCAAGCCACCCACAACGGCGGAATAACGGGAGCTTCGACAATCGCAGCGCCATTGATGTTTGGTTTGCGTTTGGGTGAGCGGGTTAAGCGATCAAATCGGATATGGGCTTGATATGATGAATTTGGGCTTTTAAAACTGATGGCGTTTCGTTTACAAATCGGGTTGAAACTTGAAAGTCCAAACGGGTTTCGGGTTGGAATGAGGTATGAGACACTCGTACGGTCGTACCAATACCTTCTAAAATTGGTTTGAGTTAACCCTACTACTTTATTATATTTACAAAACAAACACTAAACTTTAAACTTGAACAGAACATACCTATAATGACAAAACAAACAATTGTCATCCACATAAAACACCATCCAACCAAATGATATCGGATAAGGTTGGCAAGCAATTCAAATACCATCATCCAATAACGACCACCCATCTGTAAATAATCATCTTTGTATGAGAACCCACAAATTTCTAAACAAAACGGCCATAATAAGTTTTTCAAAACTGAAGAAACCGACCACAGCAAGCACCGATCAACCATGGCTAGCTTCCAGCTCAAGACCGGCTTGACCTCTTCATTCACCACCACTAGACCGGTCGCACCCATCGGCCTTTCTGGTTCACCTCTTAAGGTCTTTCCTTCTTCCAAGAGGTCGTCTTCAACCATCAAAGCTATTCAGAGTGAAAAGGTCATTTTTTATTCTTATTATTTTGATTCACATCCATGATCTTTCAATTTTTACTTTTTTTTCAAAACATGAAGATATCATGCTTCAAGAAAACTTAATTGTGTTCTTAATTTCCAGTTTATAGATGTATGACGGTATGAGAGAGGTTTATAGTGGAAACTTTAACCAGTTAGAGTTTAAGTTTAGGAAAATGTTTCTTGAAAGTCATCTTGTAATGCTTGTTGATCGGAATGAAAACAAATGCCATCTTAGATCATAGTTCCCCTCATATGGTTATATGTAGTTTAGGATGTAAAAGGGTACAAAATAATGAAATATCAACCCTAAACAAACACACTTACAATAAGTGTAACCTGACAACGACTTGTATAACCAATTTATCTAAATAACTAACCCATAGTAGGATACATTTGTGCAGCCTACATACCAAGTGATCCAGCCCATTAACGGTGACCCGTTCATTGGAAGCCTCGAGACTCCAGTAACATCAAGCCCACTAATTGCATGGTACCTATCAAACCTTCCCGGATACCGAACAGCCGTGAACCCCTTGCTTCGTGGCATTGAAGTCGGGCTAGCCCACGGGTTTTTCCTTGTGGGCCCGTTTGTGAAGGCAGGCCCATTGAGGAACACTGAGTATGCAGGTGCAGCTGGATCACTAGCTGCGGGTGGGCTAGTGGTCATTCTTAGCATTTGTTTGACAATGTATGGGATCGCGTCTTTCAAAGAAGGCGAACCATCGATTGCACCATCGTTGACTTTGACCGGGAGAAAGAAGGAACCGGACCAGCTTCAAACAGCCGACGGTTGGGCCAAGTTTAGTGGCGGGTTCTTCTTTGGTGGGATCTCAGGTGTCATTTGGGCTTATTTTCTTCTTTATGTTCTTGATCTTCCTTACTATGTTAAGTAGGTGAAACTACTATTTGGGCCTTGTTTGAATTCGTGTTGAAATGTAAATGTACTTTGTTTATGCTATGAAGTTATTTCTGACATATATTATCATTTACTACTAATTCTAACCTATATTTGTTTCAAAATGTATATTATCGATTACTACTAATTAGAAGAAAATGTTACAGCAGAAATAACCAGTAATCAACCAAGTAAACCACTTGAAAAAGGTTGAATTTTGAGTTTGACACTTTCACCTATCCTGAACATTCTCCTCTTGAAGCTGAACAATGGTATCGACATGTAAGTAACTTTATCAATGGTCTGTTGTCTAAATAAATTGATAAAACTATCTTTTTTTAAAATAAAGCCCTTAATCAAGCATTGAGACTATCTTTATAACTTATTTCAATATAGTTAGATAAAATTTCAACTACAAATTTGATGTTTGAGTAACTTTAAAATTTATATAAGCAATAATTATTCGTTTTATTATACTTAAGCATCTAAGGTAAGTTAAATGAGTTTATTTGGGATAAGAATTGTAATTTATGAAGTTTAAATTACTAAATTCCCGTAACTAAACCCATTAATAGAAGATGGCGTCCGTACCCACATCGGTCCGATATGCGAACGAAAGTCAGGATATATTACAAATCGAGATGGAAATGAGCACGACCTTACTTGAACAGGATCTGTTCTATAGGCTCGTACATCTGTATTCTTGATTCCTAAGAAGACAGAAACCCATGTTTGGTTGATGAATCATGACCGGCTACAGGTAAATATTTCTAGCTAGTAGTATTCTGTTATATATATTCTAAAACTTTTAGAGTTGGTACATAAAATAATAGCTGAACTCCTTTGAAAAATATCATTGGAAAGTAAACGTACATTCCAAAGACTAAGATAATGTATAACGAATGGCCCACTCTTGAATG
>WOUH02000039.1:2353010-2370411 GCA_009936405.2 Stevia rebaudiana
CATGTTTCAGCCCCTAAAAGGTTATTTAGAAAAAGAGGGGAGTTAGTGAGTTTACTCACCTCGTAAAAGCCAGAGCAATTGAGAGATAAGTCAAAGCTTGTCAAGTATCGCCCACAAACTAGTTTCACCTAGTTAAAGCGTATGAAACTTGACTTAGAATAGAAACGTAACAGAAGTTAATGATAAATAGTTCTAGGTTATTAAACTGAAAATTGTGAAAATATTATATTTAAATAATTACTTATTTAAATATAATATAATGTTATTAATCTTTGTTTAATTATGTTTGTTTAATATTTAATTACTAAATAAATAGTAATTAGAATAAAGTTATAATACTTGGATTAATTAAGTATTTGTAAAAAAATTACATTTAATAATTTAATATAGAGTGTATATATTTTAACTAAATGTAATTACTAAATGAGTTATTAAATAAGTTATTAGATTAAAAGTTAAATTTAGAGTTTATTTATGCTACACTTATTAAATAATTTGTGGAATAAAACTTAATAGATTTTAGAAAAGTAAAATTAAGTATTTAAAACAATTACTTAATTTATTTTGTATTTTCTAGAAGGAACTTATAAAACAAAGTTTGTAATTATAGTTTTTTTATCATGGAATTTATATAAATAATTAGTAAAGGCTTTTAAATAAGTTTTTAGAATTAAACTAGATTTTTATAAAGTTTTTGTAAAATGTATTATATTAAATATAACTAAATTAGGATTTAGAATAAGGAAATAGTTTAAATTGATTTTTAAAGTTCAAGATAAGTTTTTAAATTATTTTATAAAATAAATCAGTAGATAATCTAATTTTTATAAAAAACAAATTAAAGGATTTAATGTAGTTAAATTAAGATTTATTAGTGAATTAGGTTAGTTCTTATAAAACAAAACAGGCAAGTGGGCCGTTGATTATTACAGCCCATTAAGGTGCTAAATTGAAACAGATCAGTTGTGCTGGTGGGTTTGGATTTCGTCTGAGGCCCAATACTTACGCAAATCAGATACAGCCCAGTAGATTTTATTTAATTCGGAGCCCACAGATGAGTTCGAATGGGCATGTAGCCCAATTGTCAATCGAAACCCAACAAGAAAATGAAACAGAACAGGGCTGGTGGGTCCAACTCGTCCGGAGCCCACCTCACACTCGGGTTTGATCGGCCCAAGCCCAATTACGAGTTAAAATAATCCGGGTTGGTTCGTTTCTGATCATCCCGACCCGAGAGTGTGTTCAAGCCCTAATCGGCCTTTGATTCAGTCGATCGAGCACCATATTGTTTCGATTGGTCAATTTTGTTGAGGAGTTCGATTATGAACATGAAATCGAGTTGAATGATGGTTTAAGAGTTACCTGAGGTTGCCGAGAACGAGATCGAAGTTAAGAACAGGGACAACGAACGAAAACTCAGATCTGATCTGTGAATTAGGATTAGATAGTGAAATTAAACATTACAGTGAGTTTAATATACCGAAATAGGATCAAGAACAGTCGAGAACTACCTGTAATCGAGGCCGGAAGTAGGAGTCCGACACCGAACTTTTGATCGGAGAAGCTCGAGTTTGATTTTTTTTTGAATGTGTTCGTGAGTTGGATTTTGAGGTGCAGAAAGGTTTATGAGAATGAATGTAAACGAATGAAGGTTAATATAAGGTTATTTGATGCTGAGAAGATAGAGTTTAATCCCGAATTTAGCTGAAAATCGGGTGTTTAAATCGAATTATGACCGCGAAATACGGGTTGTTATCGAATGATTCAACTTGGGTTAGGTCCGATTGGTGTTTAGGAAGGATTCAGGCTCGTTTTGGGGTAGGATTTAAGGCTTATTGGTGAGTTTTAGGTTGATTCGGAGTGTGGCCGGAAAAAGTGGGTTTAGCCGGAAAAATAGGGAGGCCGGCGAGTATGTTTTGAACTTTGGGGATTTGACAGAAACAGTCCTCCTTCTTTTATATCATGTTATTAACCTTTAAGTTTTATTGTTTCATGTTTAGACACCAAACTTCATTTGTAGGTTTTAGTTTAATAAGTTTAAATTTTATAGAATTATATATTAATTTAGATGAAATGTATCTATGGTTAGATTTATTAAATTGTTTTCAAGTTTTTATATGTTTTATAAAACTTAAGATTTTATAATAATTTTAGTGTATATATATATATTTTTTATAAAAAGATTAATAATATAGAATGTTACTTGATTCTTTAAATAATTGGATAAATTTAAGGGAAATTTGAATATGATTAGGAATTTAGTAAAAACCTGAATTAGGATTTTAACGGATGTCACACCCTTTTCCTTATGCATCAACATATTCTATTGTCTCTTTTGCGTATTTAACCTAAAAAGGCCATTTACAGAGTAAAGTCTAGTAAAGTTATCTTATAATGATCATGACCTCACATAGGAATAGTAAATTCACTATATTAATAGAAACAATGTTGGAACATTTATAGCACTTTCCTCATCTCCATTTTCTTAATTTAGCTAAAACTTATATTTATCAATAAAATTTGTTTTAACTTTCAAGAATAACTAGAACCCATTCTTCATATATTTCTCATTCAATTGAGTAATACTTGTTTATTCCACACTACAATTATTTCTCTTTTACTCATATATGTCCAAATTATAAAAATAGATTTGAGGATGAATAGTATTGCATCAAGTATAGGAAGTGACTTTGCTTCATTATGAAGATAGATTTGAGGATGAATAGTATTACATCCAATATAGGAAGCGACTGCTTTCCCCAAAAAAATATGAAGATGGGGTATGGATATGAGGAATGGGTTGGATATAAGGTTTTCTAGCTTTTAACTAAGAATCTAGGACTTGTATGTGGATGAAGATGCCAAATGGGCTGTTAATGCTCATATCCAAAATTTTTATATATAGTTCAACGTGTCATGAACATTATTTCATTGACTCTTAAAAACTAACGCTTTGTTTTTACTAAGATCGGTTTTGCAATTCAAAAGAGGATTGCGACGCAGCTTGTTTCCCGCTTACCTGCCGCTTTATTATAAATGTAGGGTTCTAATTAATTTATGATTTCTTTCTTCCGTTGTCCTCCCAACTCATCAACAATATAGCTATGATGCAAAGTAAAATGAAAAAAATAAAAAAAAGGAAATAAAATATATAAACATGGCATGTGCTTGGAATATGAATAAAGTAATTATAAAAATCTAAAGAAGCTTTACTCTCAAAATGAAGCCAAATGAAAGCAAGAAAAGTGTGAATTGTGAATGCATAATATACCCATAACAAGGTAATGTGGTAGTGACAGAATAAAGGGTCATGGGTTCCCAACTGTCTTCAGTTAAGACTTTCACAGAAAAGAAATGGGAGCATCTTGGATTGATGTATATATCCATCACTCACAAAAGACACAATTTGCCCCATTCATTATTGGCATATTCTTTTTATCTTATTCTCATCCATTCACCTCACCTTTTATCCATCAATAATAATTTCAAGAATCATATTCCATGTGGCACTGACCAACAAGTTTGAGTTTTTATTCAATGGACCCAAGAAAATCCAAAGTAATAATTTCCATTTGCGATGGGTTACAAAAATATCTATCTTCTCCTTAACCTTCATAAGGGTGCTCAAATGTCAAATGACTAACTAAGGTCTTAAATCCGAATAAAACCCGCTTTCACTATAATTTTTTTTAAACCATGAAGTAGTGGGCATTGATTTCTAACACAATGCGAAATTTACATGTTGATTTTTTTTTTCTTAACGTGTTAGAGACATTTTGAGTTGAACATACACGCACATTTAGTTAAACGGTTCATGTTCTGGTTAACCGGTTCTGGTTAACCATTTAAATTAACCGGTTAACCTGTTTAACCCTTTAATTTTATATTTATTTTTCTAAATGTGGGTTTATGTCATAAGTTAAAACAAATTCATCATCATAAAATGTAATACATAAAAGAGAAATGAAAAGCAAGTTTTATTGTGTAATGTAGTTACTTTATATGCATTCTCCATTCATAATTTTTGCTATAGATTGGTAAATTCTATACTACTGGTATAAAATGTTCTTCAAGTTAAACGGGTTGTGTGTTGATGTGAAACTAGAAACTGATGTATGCGTTTGAGTTCATGTGTCAACAAAATAACGGGTTTATGTCACATTGTCAAGCGTAAGCTATGTTTTACCTGATTGCGTTGGTTAGCATGATCACATTGGTTAGCAGGTAACGGATTCTCATTGTTATAAAATAATAATAAAAAATAAAATATCTATCTTCTCCACATTGTATGGAAACTTGGAACTAAAAGTCAAAGTGCAAGTCGATATCAATTGGGTGTTTTATAATACTTCAAGAAAATCATTTTCTTTAATTTAGACAGAACATGTGCTTCCTCAAGTGAGGTTCAAGTTATCCAATACATCACCATGTGCAGACTTAATGGACAAAAAAGTAATAATACAGCAAATAAAAACTAACTTAATATAATTGCTACTGAATAATCTAAACCATGAACACTGCACTTCATATCCTCAAGTGCAAAACTCATTAAAAATTATGATATAATAATATATATCAAAAGTATGCAATAATATAGTAATTATTCACAATGGCTATAAACTCAACCCTGGAATAAGAATTCACAAAATTGAGTTTAAAAAATATAACAAAACAGAGTTATAAGTTATTACTGTGACTCAAACCTGAAATGATAAAAAGATGTTGAATTTACATAATTTTTGCGAGCGCGATCAAGCGGTGTGGGTCAAGTTGATGGAGCGATTGAGCCTATCAAGTATACCATTCGCTTTTCGTTTGGCACGCGAAGTACCGTTTTCTGCAACTTGAGATAAAGTTCCATACTTGCTTTCTTCTTCCCTCATTTCTTTCCATTTTGTTCTATCATAATAACAAATGGTGTATAAAACCGCGATACAATTCTCTTTATTACGCGCGCAATTTGTTTCTTTCATTAAAGAAAGTAAACAAGTAACCGCCCCAAGATCTCCCATCTCCTCAACCGCCTTTTGGTTGGTTGAAAGCATCGCGAGTATCGCTAATAACTCATCAATGTGAACGCGATTTTTAATTTTATTCAAAAGTGCTCTAACCACACCATCTCTCACAGCTCGCGCTTTATTCTCATGTTGAATACAAAGATTGAATATAGCAGAAGCAACATCTTTCATCGCTGATGGATGACCTTCTTCCAAAAGATCAATCAACGGTTTCAAAGCACCCGATTTCCCGATTAAGGATTTATTAGAATCAAGAGCTGATAATGTAAAAAGGGTTGCAGCCGCATTTGTTCTTGTTTCAATTGTCCCAAATCGCAATGCGTCTAGTAACAAAGGAATAACCATTGGTGTTTCTGCAACAAGTTTTTTATTATTATCATGAATTGATAAGTTCAAAAGCGTTGTGATTAAATCTTCTTGAAGATCAGGGTGGATTTCTGTTTGGGATTTGTTTTGACACAATGGGGTTAACAATTGAGGTATGGATTCACGTGATTCGCCAAATAACGCGCGAAAAGATGGCATTCGTTTTGTTAATGATCTCAAAGTTCTAGCAGCTTCTTTTTGGTCAGATTGAGTGGATGACATTTTCTTGAGAAGTGATAAGAAAAGATCGCGATCGGCTTTGGTTAACCCGTCTTGATCCGGATCCGGATACTGAACCGGGTTAGGAAACTTGAGTCCCAGATTCTTGCACCATTGTGATATCATGTCTCTAATTAAGTGATTTGGGGTTAGAATGGTGTGTGAAAGAACTTGTTGTGTTTTGGGACATATCCTGTTTCCAGATTTTAACCATTTCTGGATAAAAGATCTATCATAAGTCTGCAAATTATTAGAAAAATGATCATTATTAGCAAGCAGATTTAAATTTATAATACCAAAGATCATTAGCAACATGATTATTATTAGCAAGCAGATCTAAATTCATAATACTATAGATTATTAGCAACATGATTATTATTAAGCAAACAGAAAACAGAGTAAATTCACAATTGTGAACTTCATTTCACATGCGAATGTACATTTCTAACCTAATTGGTTAAATGATGTTAAAAATCAACTATAACCAACCAAAAAACATTCATTAAAAGATCAATCAAGCTGAAGAGTCATCAAGAAATCCCAAATGTTGACCCTTCAACATAAAAAATATGAAAAACTGTACATCCAGCCTATCATACCACCAGTAACTCATGAATAACTGTAATTAACACGTTCAAATAGTCAAATTAGAACAAAATCTGTTGTAATTACATCTGATGTAATAAAACTGAATAGAAAAACTACCTGACCGGTGGATAGAATTACAGGATCTCTCATGAGTTCTTTAGAAAGAGGGCACCGAAATTCCTGAGGACACAAACTCCAAATCGACGTCGAGCTTTCATTACTATTCCGATTATTATCGTTAACTTTTTTAACCGAACACGATCGTTGTTTCAAAGCTTGCAAAGTCTGATTAGCTCTATCGATTAATCCATTTTCATCATCTGATGACGAATCTTCAACAATCGCGTTAACAAGCCTCTGTAACTCTTTCTTCAACGCCACCGTTGAATCCTCTTCAATCACACCACTTTTCGGCATCGAATTACACAATCATTCGAAGGTTTTGGATTGTGATTCACCGCTAAATGATAATGATTGTGTTGTAGGTGCAATTTTCAAGTAAATTACACAAAGTAACACGCACTGTATGTGATTCTTTCCACATGAATCTCTCACATCGAAATTTAGAATCACCGATGAATGTGTTTAGAGAGAGATTGAGAATTTAGACAGAGAGATATAGGAGTTGCAGGTTTATAGGGGTAGTGGGTTGAGTAAGATAAGAAAATTGAATTATTAGCCCTTGTGGAATATAAATACTACAAACTGATCCAATATGTTTTTTAAAAAACTTTTTTAACAAAATAAACGTATGATAAGGAAAACATAAATCTTGTCATGTATGATGTATCCAAGATGGACATCAAAGTATCTGACAATTAACTCATAGATTATCATAATAAATAACTCTTAGATTATCATAATAAGAAGCTCATTGATTAACTCATATATTATGTTATTGTTCGTTACATGACAATTATATGTAAAATATGACGTTATATTTTTCTTATAATATGGTAGTGTTGTTTGTAATGATTGTTTTTGTTATAATAATATAAAGTAAAAAAGAGACACCAACCATATTATAATAAATAATCACTTTCTTTTATATATATAGATAAAGTATGAAAGGAGCTTGTGTTTCACATAAATTAATAATACCACTAGATTTAACCTTGTCCTTGTATTATTTTTGATAATTTACTTGGTAAGGTTTTAGTTTAGAACCGAAAAACGCGTTATTCAATATTAGAGTAAATTGGCATCTTCCTCTCTATGCTATGGTTATTCTGTTATTATGTTATTTTCATCCAAATTTTAAATTTTGTAACTTTAGCATTGTAGTTCCTCTGTGATTCAGACCATTAACTTTATTTAGTTACTCCGTTAATTATAAAGGTAGAAAATAATTATTTTATACACAGTTAAATACTATATATTAAAAAAAATACCTTGATAAAACAAAATGACATCCATCAAACTATACTATGTTTTCCACCTCTCTCTCTACATATATATGCACTAAGTATTTAAAAAATATTTTCTTTAGTGTTAAATACATATATCTATAAATTATTCATTATTGGTGAACAAAATAGGTTATAAATACTTAATACTCAAACACAAAGTGATGATAGAGATACCACACTAAAATTTCCAAATCATTTTTCATCGTTTCTGAAATATCATCAATCAAAATGTTGGTACCATATGTGAAATTCTTTAATTTTACAGGATATAAAAAACAAATAGTGTTTATATATACGTGGTTCGCAGTATGCGGGTGGGGCCCAAACATGCCCACGTACACGAGACCAAATCCATGGCCTTACAGCTGGCAATGGGCATTTACGCGGATTAAGCTTGCTTGCCACACCCTCATTACTAAATGCTGACTTTTAACCATTTTTATTTAAGTTTAATATCAATAAAATTTTACTTTATAATTCTACATTACAAAATATTCATAATATAACATCATAATTTTATAGGTTATTACATCTCAATAGTATAAAGAACTAATGAATAAGGGCTTGGGACCGAAAAATCTTAGACTCTTGGGATTTTTTCAAACGAATAACTCGTTAAGTGAGTTTCCGTATGAAGCAGTAAAATATAGGTGATATGACTATGACTGATGTATGAGATTTCCTTTGATACGTGTCATTCAATCGACTTATTCTGTTAAATAAAACATCTCTAAACATTGATAATCTCACAAAAGAATCACTTATCTAATTGTGTTACATAATTTACATTAAAAGTTTTAAACTTGTTTAGAAGACTATGGTTTACAAAAACCGATTTATTATCTCTTGAATCAGTTAGACTGATGAAGTAAGGTTTTATATAAATTAAAGTTTTAAACCAATTAGATAAAGTAAAGCTAAAAACAAACTTAAAGAGAAAATAGAAGATAAAACAATAGTTAAAAAGGCACATTTCTAGCATGCTCGAATGACATGTTGAAACAAAACAAAAATGGGCACCCAATAATTGGTTTCTACTGCACACCGCAAAGTGAAATGAATGGTTATATATACTCTGAAGATTTTGTCATAGCTAAAACGGGTGAGTGTCGAAAGTCCTTAATATTCTTTAGCGAATGTTTACAACTATAACCTACAATTAAATTACATAATACTTTATTATCAGGAATTGAACTCATGATCTTTTTAAAAGACATAAACCTCTACTAAATGGGTTATTCTAACATTGGTTGAAAGTCTTCCATTAGATAACATAAGAAGTCGCTCAATATTGCTCCAACGCAATACCTATAGTTTTTATTTTCAGATATAATTTTCATGTATAAGTTATATATTGCACAAGTACATATTTGGGCGTAAAGAAGCCATCGTGCTTATTTACTCTTATTCTGGTAAAACTAGGAAAGTTACTTGTGCGATGTGACCGGTCAATTATAGTTTTTAATTATCTCTAAATTAAATGGATATGTAACGAGGGAAGATCAAATAAAAACAAAAGGTTGCCTAAAAATAATAAAAAATTAAAAAATGACATTTGACAAACTCAAATTTAACTCATTCTGACGGCATTAGTATTGATCATCGAACTTCATCATCTTAGCTTTTAAGGATTTCATAGTTTGCATTATCTTTAGGTTTAAGTTTAGCTTTTAGTGTTTAATTTTAGGGTTCAGGGTTTAGAGTTTAGCTTTAGGTTTAAATTAAAGTTTAGGGTTTAGAGTTTAGATTTAGGTTTAAGCTTTGACGAGACAGTTTCATCTTCGCTAAAATAAGTTCGACCGAAATTTGTTAGAGTTGTCAAATATTGATTCGAAATTGTTGTCAGTATTTTGGGCAAAATTTTGTTTTTAGCAAATCAACCAAATATATATTAAGTGGGTTGAATATAAAAAAATAAAAAGAAAAGAGAGAGAGAGAGAAATATGGGTTCTGGATGTCATTGTATATTACTTTGTAACATTGGTAGGCGGGAGCTGTGGAGAATTCGGATTATGCAACTGGAATAGTTGTAAATTCCAAATAATATTCCACGTGCATTAAGCCATTAACTGAAACGTCACATGTGTAACGTTGAATCTAATCGAATTTGTTCATATAAAATATATTAGAACACTTGATCCTCAACGTACTGATTTATTATAAATAACGATCTTAGATATTCTTATTTAGTTTTTTTATTTATCTTATATTACAAAACACGTTGTAGAAGGGATTTCATAAAACGTCGTGTGTCTAAGACCATGTATAATGGAACTTCACAATCAAATGACCATACTATGTGGCACTTGATGGCACCATCATCTAGTTTCTTTCAAATAACCATTACAGATAGTGTAATTGGGTGAGGGTTGTGTTTAAACCTTTGACTTTATCACATAACATGCGGTTAATGTGTTTTTTTAGCAAATGAATGAAGGATATCCACTGATCAATCCACATAAGTTTTTACCCATTGCATGCTGGTTCGTAAAAATTATATTTTGCTTAATTGTTAAGACACTAGTAAAAGTAATCTAACTAATTAAAAGAATAAGATGCCGTGTGATGCAAGCAAAGACAAATTCTAGCTTCACGATCACTTCATCATCCTATCACTTGTTTGAGTGGTGGGAATTTAATTGGAATGTTAAAATCCGTCGAGTAATCACGAACTTATAAGCTATTCCGTATTAAGTTAACGACATAAACTTTTCAATCGAGGAAAATTGTTAAAAACCTTTAATACTCAAAGTGCTTAATTATCTATAATCAAATATAAACATGGCACATTTACTCATTATTTTGTTTAAATCATGGTCGTAGAAATTGCTAGGCGCTAATTAGTGGTGGGGTCTAGAAATCGCTAGGCGCTAGTCAGCGGTGGGGTGAAGACTAGGGATTAACCGGATTATAATTTTTATATTTAATTTTCAAAAAAATATGTATAGAATAATTTTACATAATTTGTCAAAATACCTGTATTTTTTTCATATACTTAAAGATTTGAAATAATATTAATAGATTTTAGCTCATTTGGACCGAGTTTGACCAAAAGGTGTCTAATTTTGATTGATTTTTACCAAATTTTAACCAATTTTTTCATTTGTCTGATTAGGCCACTGGCCATGTGGGCCGATTTGTTGCCACTTAGACCGGTTACCCCTAGCTAGCCGGCTAGAGGAAAATCGCAACAGAACCATCCGTTTAGGCCGACTTTTACAACAATGGTTTATATAAAACAAATTACATAATCTTTTAATAACAACATTTTTAACTACCAAGTATATAGCATCTAATCTTGCAGCTCCTGTCTTTATCTTATGCCATGTATCTTTGTTCTCATCTATAGCATTACAATGGACGGTTGAAATAAACATTAGATATATTATGGATTTTAACAAATACATACAAAAATAAATGAACGGACACAAATAAACGTTCACAAACATAAATGATAAAACGAGACATGTGGTCATGTTGTTTGTTTCTAAATAGATGAACTTCTCACTAAACGGTTCACGAATGGTTAACTATTCGAAGACAAAAATTTACCCAAATTACCTTAAGGCATCTTAATACCCAAAGTGCATGCAAGTAGGTGAAATTGTATTAGTAAGTAATTCACGAAACAAAAACCATACTGACCGCATAAAAAAACTATTTGTATATATAAATAATGATCATTAGCTGATAGATGTTGCATAAGTTGCTCTAGATGATAATCCGTTTGTCGTTATGTCTGTCGCTGGATCTGGCACGTCACATTACTGTCTTTCGGGCCAAACGCGCCTCTATGCATTAATGTATCATGATCACCAGAAGGTCCAGCACCATCAAAACGTCTATTAAACCTCGATAGGTTCATCTGTTGTTGTTGTAGTAGTTGTTGTTTTTGATGCGCGTATAATTGGTGGTCATGCTGACTAGAAGGTCCAATGTGACCAAAACAACTATTAGACCGCGATATATCCATCTGCCGATGTTGCATTTGTTGTTGTTGCTGTTGGTTTTGAAACTGTGGTGTAGTCCCGAGGTAGGTAGCCAATTCTTGTTTGGCGGATTGTATTTGGGTTTGTATTTGCTTTAACTTGTGTTGGAGAATAGAGATAGAACCCACACAACCGTATACCGGGTTTTGTAGACGCGCTTCTGCTTCGTATACAAGCGAGTTAACCGCGTCTACTCTCTCATCTGCTTGGAGATCGCTAAGGATTTTTGCTACATTGCTTGCTCCGTAAACTTTGTGCACACTCTCAAATCTATGAGGTTGGTCCGGTGGAAAGTAGGGTGCAAACACGCATTCTTCAATGCATTTTCTTCGCAATGTTTTGCAAGCAGCACATGGAGTTTTTGATGACGACATGTTTGCCGTTTCAAAAATGCATAAAATTTTATTTTTCTGCGAGAATTATGATCAGATAATCATGCATAAAAGTTGCTGGAGAACAAATATATATATTCTAGATCCGATTTTTTTTTTAAATCAGAGTTACTAGTCAGTAGGATAATCAAAAGTAAGAAAAACGAAGAACTCGTACGAAAACTGAATCAATTTTGTATATATGTAACATATTGAAGGAGAAATACTCACCTGGTGTGGCTGGTTTACGTATTGATTTCGTTGAAAACCTACAACTCCCGGGAAGAATTTTTATGTATATAAAATAATAATAGTGATAAGGTTTTAATTTGAATTTCAACGTCTCCTCCTGAATTTATGGAAACAAACATCTGTTTCCATCGCTTGTTCAATCACGACTCCTATCAAATAAATTAGAGTAAATTAGATTTTTATTTCCTTAATTATATTTTATTTGCCATTTTTTTGGACGCTCCGTCTCAAACTTGAAGTGGTGATGCTTGTTAGGCTATCTCCAATGCGCATTTTGGGGAGGTGCACGTCGCCTACGTGGCGGCCGCCCTTCAGAAGTGCCCGTTGGAGTGGAAGAAAAAGAGGGGCGCACGTACGTCGGCGCACTTGGGAAAGTGCGGCCGCTTGCGGCCTTTGGTGGGGCCTTTGGTAGGGTCATTGGTGGGCCCAAATGGGGTGCATGTGGGAATGATGGGTTGGAGTTAAAAAGAGGAAAGAGAGTGCATGTGGAAAAGATGAGTAAAAAGCTGATGTAACAGTGATGACTAGGTTGCATGTAGTAAATGCGGGTGTATGCATTGGAGATAGTCTTATATACCACTTCATTCATATTTACTTTTTGACTAGTTCTAACTACTAGGTAGCTTTAACTTTATAATTTTGATGGTCAAAGTTTAACAACACAATTTGACTTTTCATGTTTAATTCATTTTATGGGCATTTATATTAGCGAGCATATAATTGTTTGGTATATAGGTTTGAATAAAGCTTTCAAAGTTTTTAGTTATACTACATTGGGGATTATCAAATGAGAACTCATACAATAACTCTAAAAACTCATTTTTCTACACATGTTTACATATTTATAAAATAATTTATTTTTTAAAACATGTTATGAAACATGTGTAAAAAAGAGTATTCTTACAAAAGATACATTATAACTTTTATTTTGTGAGAACTTCAAAAACTTTGTTTACACATGTGTAAAGAGAGTTCCCTGCAAAAACAAAAGCTCTCGTTTAAACCCTCCTAAATATAATACATTGGAAAATATTTGAAAATTTTATTTTAATAATTCGAATCATGGCGTATTGCTAATTATAATCCGAACTAGCCAGGCTAATTATAATCCAAACTAGCAGTTTGACTAATAATAATCTCAACTTTCATTTTGATTGCAAAGGAAATTCGAGTATTATAATAATCACTAATGTTGGGGCAGGATTTTTCCTATATAGATGAGTTTCCTTCCTGATAATGTTCATAAATGAGTCAGACCTAGAGCATCAAAATTAGTTGACATCCTGTTTCATGAAGGCTCACTCAAGTATTACAGTTGTTTCAAACAATGCTAAAAAAAATTATCATTGATTTTACAAACATGGCAATTATGTAATTACAAGATGTAATTAAATAATATTGATTGAAAATCACATAAGTTAGTTAGGCTGCAACTTCACTTTCGTATTTATCAACATAAGGGTCAGAATCATCGGCAATCAAGATTTTAGAGCGCCAATTTTTTTTCCTCGTCCCGGGCCTTGTAATTTTTTTAGGTTTTCGGGACCGGCCCCGCAGTAACAAGACATCTGAAATATCAAAAAAGCATAATCATTATTGGAATCCTAATGTTACTGGTGCTGGAATATGATTTTGATACAACTAATTGATGAGGAAAACAAAAAGGAAAGGTAAAAGAAGAAATCATGATATCTGAATTTAACAAATAGTCGTTAAAGTCACTTTTATGAGACTTTGTGCCCACAAAACAATTGTAATTTTTGCCATTAGCTAGACAACCATGTCTTATGATAATCTTTTGTAAGCGTGTGTGGTGTGTTTCGGTGTTTAAGAGGGATCCTATTGTATGATTGTGTCGTTATACTTATAGCTGGTTATTTATTTATTTAGTGAGGTCTGCTTTTCAATTTTAAACGGATTAATAATTCACCATTTCAATATAGATATCAACTAATAGGTTCATTATGTAACTGTTACTCTGTTAGTTCGAAACAAAATATTTATTTTTTAATTGTAGTAATAGATATAATAGTCTACTTAAGAACAAAAAAGTTATAGTAAGAGACCTGGACGATGATGGCAAACCCACGTATGAAAGCAAACTCATGTAATGGTCCGTCCATCATCATCACCGATCCATAATTTTTTATATTAATATAATTATAATATACTTTCATGTTTTCTTCCCATGTCCAAAGTCCTTACATTTATATATGTTGAGTTAATTGCAATTTGACATTTATATATATAGAGTTAATTGTAATTTGAACTATCACCTTCACATATTTTTCATTAGCACTATGCGTCCTCGTGTTTTATAAGTTCAGCAATTAAGTCACTATAGTAAACGACATTGCTTTAATTCGTTAAATTGGTAAGTGGCCCAAAATTTGGGAAGCCTATGAAATGGCAGTAAAATTCAACTTTGGAGTCGCGATCGACACCAGAGCAATAATATGTACTATCTAATAGTTTCCTACATTCAGTTGTCGGGTTTTAAACCAATTTAAACCCAAACCTTCTATGTGATCTTATTTTGCAATTGGGTTAAGGATGATCAACACTTCTCATTACTTTCATGCAAATACAGATCGTTCTAAAGTTATGAAACGGCGAAACATCATGTTTTTGGTAATAATAGTTATGGTACGAAGGGAGTCCGCAATGGTGTAAAAGATCGTGTTTATTATGTAATGGGGGTACATTTTTCATGTAATGGGGCGTGATTTCAGATGTATCTTCAACTACATCGCAATAGAAAGGAGCTTTTTGTTTTTTTTTTCAATCTGGTCAGCGTATTGTGTCTTTTTCTATATTTGTATTTTTAAGAAACTATGTATTCTAAATCGTATTTTGCTTCATTTGCTAGTTTTCGACTAGGCTAGGGTGTATGTTTGGCTTAAACGCATAAAGGAGATGATAACCAGTGAAGGGTGTTTGCTTGGTTTAATTTGGTAGTTCTGACAGTCGAAGACGAAGACATGGGTGAATGGTATTATGGTCAATTGCTAGAAAACTAGTTTTGACTTCCGTTTATCCTAGGGACTCAATTTGCTAAAATTGAATACCACGATGACATAGAGTGCTAATGAAAGGATGAGGGGACTCAACATGGGAGGGCACCCAAACCAAAGGGACTCACATTCTAATTCACTTTTATTTATATTAAGTTTAACTAGGGGGTTATGGAGTAATGTTTGTTGGGAAACCATAAAAAAAAGGGGAACTGGGAAACACTTGTGGACCGTTCATCTTTAGTACAAAAAAATAATCCAGCACAAAAAAATAATCCAGCACAAAAAATAATCCAGCACAAAAAAAATAATCCAGTACAAAAAAAATAATCCAGTACCAAAAAAAAAATTAATCCAGTACAAAAAAAATAATCCGGTACAAAAAAAAAATAATCCAGCATAAAAAAAAATAATCCAGCAAAAAAAAAATCAACGGCCCACAAGTGTTCCTTAGTTCCCTCTTTTTTTATGGTTCCTGAATGAACCTTTCTCGGGGGTTATGAGGCTTGCGAGAGGTGCGACCGCACATTGCTCTTATTTTTTTACTCCAAAATTTTGATTTTTTATATAATTATATTTATAAAATGAACATATATGATTTACATTAAAAAAAACATTTAATTTAATGTTTTAATCCAATTAGAAATTAAATAGACTCATGAACTCATAAACTATTTAGATATTCAACTCAATTCTTTTATATATTGTAAAAGTCGCTAAGCCTAGTCGGTGAGTACTTGGGGGTTTTAACGATTATTCGACTAGTTACTTGGCTTTGGCAGGAATACTCGTGGAGCAGTCGCCGATTACTCGAAAAATAATCAGGAATTTTAAAACAATGAACTAAGAATCCATTTATAATAGTCTCACGGGACAAAAAAATTCTTGGTGAAGACCTTGAGTTTAACATATATAATACTTAGTTTTACTCATTAATATATATAGGAGAATATTCATATGAAAACCACTTTCTCATGAGAAATGTTTGATATTCATTTAAGTACAAAAAAATAATCAAGTACAAAATAAAATAATCCAGTAAAAAAAATAATCTAATACAAACAAAATCAACGGCCTACAAGTGTTCCCTAGTTTCTCTTTTTCTATGGTTCCCAATGAACCTTTCTCATGAGAAATGTTTGATATTCATTTAAGTATTATTTTGGTTCTCGCATAAAAAGTGGTTTTTTCATTAACCACTCCAACATAGAGAGAGAGAGAGAGAGAGGGGATGTATAATATGAAAACCCTTTTGAGTTGAAAAAACTCTAGAAACTCACTTTTGTAACATATGTAACCACGACTTTTTTCAGAATTTTAATTTGTATAACTTTATATTTTTTATATAAATTCTACATTAAAATCTAAAACTTTTGGTGAAAAAAAATACAAAAAAGCGCTCAGTAGTTTTTTCTAACTTTTTTTTTTTACAAATTTCAAAGAATTGTAAAATATGTAAAATGTTACATATGTAGCACATTTACGCTGAAATTTTAAAAAGATTAGTTTTTTTTTTTGGGTATTTTTTTTTAAAGTACTTCGCGCTTTTTCTTTTTCTTTTTATAAAAAGTGACGAAATTGCATTTAAAATATGAGCCTTTTTTAAAAAAAAAATTATAATTTTTTAACTTAGAGTTTTCGAGAGTTATTTAGAGTTTTCAGGGTTCTCTCAACTCGAGAATCTCGATGAAATGGGTGGAGTAGCTATCCCCAATTTATTGTAGAAATTTTCGGGATCAATGATTGGACCATGCAAACTAGAAATTATTTTTCTTGGATAAAGGAACAGATTGCTCAATCTATTTCCGTATGGCCTTTTTCTTTATTATTTATCGTAAATGAGTGAAGCATTAACCTATATATAGAAACATATAAATGGAGTGGGATTAAATACTGTGACGCCCCAAACTTCATGAGCTCGCCACGTCATCGGATTTACACAAAACACAAGCTCTAAACAGAATTACACAGCAGCGGAAATAAAACTCAATTATATATATATTCAACCAAGTGTTATTACATTATTTTAACTAATTTACATCACTTATATTAACTATGCCAGCATACTATCCATGTCCGATAATGCCTTCCAGCTAAGCCATCCATCACCTGCCACCTGACGTTCCTGCATCTGACATGCATACTTACAAAACGTCAGCTTACGCTGGTGAGTTC
>WOUH02000039.1:2388195-2400295 GCA_009936405.2 Stevia rebaudiana
AGGGCTTATCGCGACCGAAAAAACCAACTGAAAAATCATTTCGTTAGTGTTGGTGGGGCCACTGATATTGAAAGAACCAAGGCCACCCCATATGAGGGGGTTGATCTTGCTAGATGGCACGAGGTTTGTGATCTATTTACATCTCAAGAACATATAAAGCAAAGCGCTCGCAATAGCAACAATAGGTCAAAACATGTATATCCATCACTCCACGGGAGTGAGTCATATACTCAACGACAATGGACAATGGTAAGAAAATATGTTAATATGTAAAAATTATCATATTTAAATATCACTAACACTATTTATGATCTTTTCAACGATCTGCCATGTGTCAACACGTGTCCTGTCACGTGTCGAGGCCTGGTTTGTCCGGTTAAGCACGAACGATACTTGTTTTTGCGATTCCCGCTTCGTTTAGACTCTAATTCACGTGCGGTTTTTGCCTTTGTTCACGATTTTCCGTTTTCTATCTAACCCCTTTAATATAATCTCCTAAAGATGATTTTATATTTTAGGTTAGAGAAATAACACTTCTATTGCGCATATCTTTCGTATCACTGATCGTTTTTGCATTTCGCTTTCGCAAATTAACTCATACTTAAGTTAACATTGTTACTAAGTAGGTGGAAGCTTTCATTAATCATATAGATTAGGATATATAAAATTTGTGGCCTTACAATTAAAGTTCAAGTTCTGTTGATGTACAAAGTTTTACCGATAAAAAAGTATGCTTACATCCAACATTTGTTGATAAGCTGCACAAAAGATCTACTAATAACCTGCAGCTGCCGATGAAGCATATTCTATTTGCAGTACGACTAAACAGTTGACTTGACTGTTCTGATGACAAACAGTCTAGCTATTTGTATGATTGTTTTTTCTCCACTGATGACAAACAGTACATTAATGTATCCTTAAGAGAAGATTTCAATAGAAGATTGGATGCCAATTGCATTTAACGTTTGTGTTAACGTGTCAAGTCATGTTTGTTAGATCTTTGTTTTGTAATTCATATACTATGGTCTGTTCATACTATTATACACACTAGACATAGATAACTTTTCGTTTTTAGTTAATCCAACATGTAATGTCAGCAAGCATACAACTGTAACTATAGTATATAACCACTCACTTGTAATTCATTTGTACGCTTGCAACTTTGCATATTGTGTGATGATATAATTTAAGCTTGTTTGAATACTTGTGTTCTTACTTTCTGCTTGAGTTGCAAACTGTTTGAGCGTTTAATCAGTAAAAAAAATTCCTTAAGTGTGTTTCCGCCATTTTTAAGTAAACAAAAAAGAAAATCTTGTGAGTGTTGAGTGAATTAACCAAACCCGATCCAACATATTTGACAAAGCCAAACACTAATTAAACAAATGATTAGTAATTTGTTTATGACAAAAAATAATTACATGATTTATAATCATACCTACAAAGAAGAAATAGGAGCTTAAGATCTCTCTGGAACTACGAATTCACATATGATGACTTAGTAGGGATCGTGAGTGACTTCAAAGCCGAAGGAGTGGTTTCATAACACACTAATCCCAAAGTTTGAGGTCATCAACATGTCGAGTCGTAGGTGTGGTCTTAACATCTATCATTAATTATATATTTGAGTATACGTCTGATTTACCGAAACAAAACAGAAATAGATTATTCTATCAAAATTTTAACATCGTAAGTGTTATATATCAAATATTTTCATTATATGCGTTAAAACAAGTACCCTAACGGTCAAGAGTGACCTGACGCTAATTATAAGAAAAGCATATTACCGTAATATCTGGCATCTCGTATCACAAATATTGTCCTCTTTGCTAGCTCTTGCTAGCTCACAGCTGGATTTGCTTTAGTTTGCTCAGGTGAAAACTTCCCAGGTGGTCACCCATCCTGAATTGCTGTCATTTGAGTACGCTTAACTGTGGAGTTCTCCTCTTATCCACTACCATTAAACCCTAAAACACGTTGATAATATTATATGCAGGACATTTTTTATGAACCAAGATCTCTCCTGTGCCACAGCTGATGTGGGATTTGCTAGGGTGTTACCATTACTCTTAGTCTACTAGCTTATGAAAAATTGAAAATGATGACCAATTACAGAAAGATATCATTCTAGAAAAATGAAACCGATCGAGAAACACATGACTTCCTTCGCACAAATTTGATAGATCATATCGACATGATTTAAGATTTAATTCTAAGTTACGATGGTTAAAAGTTTATTTAAATTAATTTTAGCTGCATGTATATTTAGTATTGTTTTCATTTTATTTTATGCAAATTTTTTTTAAATATCAATTTATATTTTTTATGATTCAAAAGATAAATAAAGTAATATTTGTATTATAAGAATAACAAAAATATATGATTTAAAACGTGAGTGGTTTGAAAAATTGAATGGTAATTACCATTAGATAGGTAAAAAACGAAAATGAAAAGTGATAGACGTTGAAGTAGCATGAAGAAAATTACAAGTTAAAATCTGAGTCGTCACCATGAATGTGAGTAGCTACCATTACATATGAGGCTATCCATGGCTTACGTGGCCAAACTTACTTCTAAAATCTAAAGTGCAACGTTAAGCGTAAGACGCCGTACTTCAGGCTCTCCACGTTGTTGCGTACGCGATGCCTACATTGAACTCATGAGTGTCTCCCGACACTTATGAAATTTATCATTTAGTGTTGCTAGACGATTCGATCTCGATCGACCGTCAAAAAAGTATTTGACCGACTCTCATGAAATTTTGAGAACGACCGAAGCCCTAAAAATTAGATTTGAAACTTTAAAAGTTTTTGTAATAATTTTCTTCACAAATTTATATAAAACGTTATTTTAACCTTTTTTAAATAACTTTCTTTTGGGGAATACATATGCTTGAAACTATTAAATAAATTTCACCAAACTTAAAAGAAACCTAATATTTTACATTTTGTATAGACATTTTTCTAGGTTTTAATTAGCATATTTTATTCAAAGACAAAGAAAACATTTTCCTAATAACAAATAAAAAATGTAATTTTGTTTTATTTAATAAATTTTAGTTTCTAATTTATAAAAAGTGGTTATAAATGTTGTTTGTATTAGTAGTTTTTTTTAGTAAAGATTTTTAAGTAGAAAATATGACAAGTTTTTAAGTGATTTTTATGGAGTAATTAAGTTATAACAAGTAAAAAAAGAAGTATGTTTAGTCTAACACTGAAACAATATATAGACATTACCAATCAAATTTTGATACATACCCCTCGGCCGGCTAAACTTATGCTTTTAGCCGACCATTTTCGTTATGCTTTTAGCCGACTATTTTCGTTGGCTAAAAGCATCTGGGGTCACATGTTTACCGATTAGAACAAGGCGTACACATGGCCAGTCTATTGTCAGATATTAAAGCCGTATGCTAAGTCTTATAGAAATAAAGGCTTAACAACACTTTTTGAGGGTGAGTTTGAATGTAAGAGGCTTAGCCTGTGCTTTTGACTAGCTACTTGTCGACGCTTTGACTTCTAGCTTCGTAAAGTCAGTAGCCAAAATAGACTACAACAATTGGATCCCTTATGCAATTCAAGTCATTTGATAGTGCTCCAACATAAACATATATATTAAGATAGGCTGAAGCTCACGATTACACATGAGCTATATAAGATACATATGTGCTGATTATTATTGTTAGGAAACCACACTCTGATCTCAAAGCCATAGAAACCTCATTAACTAGAGATGCAACTCAGGTCCCTTTTATTATTACTCTTCATTCGAAGATCTTCAGAACATCCCGTGTGGGATGCTGCACTGCTGGACCTCTAAGTCGCATTGGTTGGGTAGGTTCTGAACGATCCTCCTCGCAATCTCGATCTCATCCTGCTGTCCACCGGAACGGCGGCTACCTTGGTGCTGCTGCCTGCCGGACTGGCGGCCGCTTAGCTGCTGCATGACTTCACGAGCCACCTCCTGAATGGCCTCACACTGACACTCTCTGTTCAAGTTTTGAAGCTCATTGCAGCATTGGTGCATTTCTTGCTGCTCTTCTCCTCGCCTGTTGATTCTCATCAGAAGTGTTCTTGGTGACTGCATTTGTTCTTCAACGTACCTATATATTGAAACACATAACAGAATCAGCATGCATTCATATTTTTAAGATATGTTTATCAATATGCATACCTTTGGCATTGGTTAACTGGCCGTCGGATTTCACTCTGGCTGCATTGTTGTGAGCCGGAGTCACGTCCGAAGGGCCGGAACGGGATATCGATGTTGCTATCCTCGGTGACGGTGGTGGTGGTCATGATGCTTCCGATCTGGCATCGTCTTGATTGAAGGTTGCATACGTTAGGTAGCATCTGAGCCTTCTGTTTCAACTGTCGGGTCTGTTGACCACCGAAGGGTCCAATCTGCTGTTCGTGTTGTTGTTGCTGGACATCACGGAACACCTGCTTAACCGCCTCACATTGGCACTGTTCGTCGACGTTCTGGAGCTGTTGACAACATTGTTGGATGATTTGTTGTTGTTGTTGGCCCTTTTGACGGATGTCGACTTCGTATGGGCTCTGATTTTGCTGGAGGAACATGCGGCACTGGTTCAGCCTTTGTCCCTGAATATGTTGGCTGCATTGTCTTTGTTGTGAGATTGGGTTGTCGTCCTCGATGGTGGTGGTGATGATGGTTGTGTGGGCGGTAGCGAAGGCTACAAGTGCGGTGAACGCGAGAACGAGAGCTATTAGCTTTGCCATTGTTAGAGATGGTGTGTTGTGTGAATTGTGGTGTGATGGCGATGGGTATATATAGTCGATCTGATTGTTTGCATGGAGGTGCGACGTGGAGAGTTGGATGTGAATCGGTGGCGTAATGTTATACCTGTCAAAAACACGTATGAGTGAAGATGTAGCAAGTGGTAGTCTGATTTTGGAGTATGTATGAGGTGTCAATTGTTTTGCTGAAAATATTTGGTGAGATGGTTCCAGGTGGACATGAGATCCTATATATGGTTTTACACAAGACCTAAACGATAGGTGTTACAAGTGTAAAATGTTTCTTAGAAGTTTGAAAATTTTAAATAGCAAACCACGTGGTCTTAAATCTTAACTTCGGAGGAAAAATTAGTTAATTATAGAGAAGGTGTTAATACACGCTATTTTTTGTGCTAACCAGAGGCGACTCTATTATTTTAGAGATTTCAAACGAAATAGAAGGTTGAGGTCCTTATGTCTATTTAAAATTCTATGTGATAAAAATATGTTAAAAATTACTGTTCTTTGAGTTCATCATCATCGTACTCAGTATATCTCGCCATTAGTGAAGCCAAGGTAGGGTTTAAGAAGGGTACCCGTTCTTTGACATCAAATCTTCAAATTAAACTTGCAAAAATACTGATATATATATATATATATATATATGTACTTTTTCTGTTATTTTAACGACCTAAACAACAAATATCTAAATTTTTCATCGGACCGGCTTAAATAAGAATTCTCATTTCTGTTAATGCATTTTTTTATGTTACTAAATCAAATATGCTTTCAAATAATATATTAACGTACAAAATTTATCATCATACAAAAATACATGAATATTTTTCAATAATCGGTCCCTTAAAATTTTGGTAGCCCCAAGCCCTAACTTACCCGTTAAGCTTATTGAGCCACCCTGGTGCAACTCGTAAAAAACCTTTTGTTTTGTTTGTTTTGATGTCTAGACGATTTTTAAATTAAGCAATTTTTAAATACTTTAATTTCTTTAGAGATTACCCATGAAATGAGATAGATTATTAAAAATTCGAACAGATCACACATATTGATGTAAATGACAATGGGAATATTTTTAAAGTTCACAATTTTTTAGAAAGATATCACATTTGTCTCAATGGATAACGTATGAATAGATGCACTTGACGTAATGACGTGTTTCATGTCAAAGCCATGGTTGTAAAAATCCCGACTAGCCTCCGATTAATCCCCGATTAATCGCTAATCCTCCCGCACCGATTAGTGACCCATTATCATTAATCAGTTCCGTCGGTCAAAATAAATGCTCTTTAACATCGTGATTTTGGGTAAAACTGAACTAAATATGTTCACAAATGAATAAAACTTGTTATAATTACATAGTCTGACTTATTTATGTGAACTTTGAAGTATTATATTCATATTAGTGTGAGTTTATATACAATTTATAATAATTACATATAAAACTTACAATCCGATTAATCCCGATTAATCCCGACTAATCCCGATTAATCCCTAGTCCCCACATCGCCGATCGACTAGCGCCTAGCGATTTCTACAACACTGATTTTAAGGGATAAATTTGCATTTAACTATTTAAGTATGTTTTTAATATCAATCTAATCTACTTTGCTTTCTATCCAAGCCTCTAAGGTTTCATTTAGGTGTAATGATTTAAACTAAAATTAATTTCTTAGCATTATGAAATGGTAGTATTGAAATATTAAAAAGTGCATTGAATATAAACTATATTCAGCGTCGGTTAACGAATTGACTAAAACTCAATACCGCATCTTCAATGATGATCACCCTAAAATGCCTTTTTTGCGCTCATGAGAGGCTCCACTACGCTCTGTTTAATGAGATACCACACCATTAGGTGGATACCTGAGTATTATCAGATTACTAACTTACAAGAACTTTAGTTGTTATGTTTATCTAACCAACAAGATTTCTACACACACATATATCAAAGAGAAACCATGTTACGCTTATTTGCAATTATTTATACTTTTCGTATATTAATTTTAATATATTATATTTAGTAGGGATGAACAAAATGTTACAATGTGTTCATTTATATATATTGTGATATAGTGTATTTTTTTTGCTTGTCTAAAATGACATAAGGGGAAGGGACAGCCAAAATGAACTAAAAAATATTTACGTAAATTCAATTTGATTTTTTTATATTACTTTTTACCCAAAACTTTCCAGACTCGAAACTATCAACCCTCACTTCACCAATCAAACCCTCCTTCACATCACACTTCTCTTAATCTTGTCTCTCTTTGGGTAGATTAGCAAGTTTTATCCAAAACTACCTAAACTTTCTATCCAAACAACCAACTTGTGTCTTATGGTGTTACCGAATTACCAAAAACAACTTGATGACATTGTGGTAGGTCGTCCCTCCCCCTAATATCTTGAACACCGTTTAACTTTTAAATCCAATTTACATCCAAATATACATAAAAATAAAGTTGTTACAATACATCATACATAAACAGGAACCATGAAAACTAAACTTGCATATTAATTAAAAATAGAATGACACAAATGTTGACTCAGACTTTTAATCAAACACCCGGTTAAAACAAAATATGAACAAAAACTCAATGACTTTATGTAACTCTTCTCCAACTCTTTTATTAATTATATATGACAATGAAGCTCTTAAAATACAATGAACCTAATACCTTTATTTATAACTAACCAGTTGTAATCCTACTTAAACTAAAAAACCAAATAAATAATTAAATAAAACTATCTAATAAACCTGATAAACATTATAAATTAAATACACTATAATTATTTCGTCCTTATCATCCAGATTCAGAATTATCTCCGGTAATAAACTGCATTAACAGATTGTCAGATTTTGAAAGGTGGATGACCTCATTTTACTACTTAAAATTAAAAAAAAAATACCGGTTTGAAAAATGATAAGAGGTCGATTCCTTGCGCCCGACGTTGTTTCCGTTCGGGTTCGGATCCAAGTTCGTAACCAGTTTAGTTTTTGTCTTCAATTTCTTCATATAAAATATATACAATCCAAACTCAATTCGTGTGCGCAGATAAAACCCCACCTCATTTCTCAGATTTCTCCACCTCCATTTGCTCCGACCACCGTTCTCCGCCTCTACACCACCGTTAAACTGGAGATCGATCACCAAGAAGCTACCTCCAGCGGTGAAATCAAGCCTAATCACAGCTATATCATGGTTAGTTTGTTTGTAAATTCATGATATTTTATATTTCTCTGTTGATTTCATCATTTATGTGTGTTGAGATTCGCGTTTTAGGTAATGCAGGACGCCGGAGGACCAAATAAAGAAGACAACAATTGGCCGCCATGGGTTAAACCATTGCTTCGTGAAAGCTTTTTTGCTCAATGCAAATTACACACAGATTCACATAAGTCTGAGTGTAATATGTACTGCTTAGATTGCGTTAATGGCGCACTTTGCTCTCTCTGTCTTCATCATCATCAGAATCACCGCCATATTCAGGTTGATGTTATCTTCGATTTTCCAATTTGACTTTCAACTAATATTTTTAATTTCATCTACATTTCATAAACATCATCAAATTAATTCGATCATCGAGTGTTTAATCAGGTGATTTTGTTGATTGATATACAGATTCGGAGATCATCATATCACGATGTGATTAGAGTTTCTGAAATTCAAAAACACCTCGACATCAATTCAGTTCAAACTTATGTAATCAACAGCGCTAAAGTTGTGTTCTTAAACAAACGGTCGCAGCTGCGCCCTGTAAAAGGTGTGATAAACACTTGTGAAGTTTGTGACCGTGGCCTTCTGGATTCCTTTCGATTCTGCTCACTTGGATGCAAGGTAAATTCAATGATTATAATAATTTCTGATTTTGGTAATAAATTTCACAAACAATACTTGATTCTTCCAATTCTGATCGGTGCAGATCGCTGGAACTTCAGAGAATTTTGTGAGGATTTCACCGGAGAAGAAGCAATTGTTGACTACGGTTTGGGACTCGGAGGATTCTTACGGCAGTAATGACCACCGGCGGTGGAGAAGTAACGATCGGAAGAGAGTTCGTGGGTTTAATCCGTCAACGCCGTTACCGACGGCCGGTGGCTTTAGGTCGGCGAAAAGGAGAAAGGGTATTCCTCATAGAGCACCCATGGGGGTGTTGATAATAGAATACTAAAAATACCCTGTAACTTTTGTGTAATTACTATAAAGTCCCTTTAGTTCGTATTTTGTTTTAAATGCCAAAGTGATTAGTTGGATGGATGTGTACAGTTTTTCTTTCTTTTTATTTAAGAAAATGAATATATGGTTGTGGTTTTGTGGTTGATGAAAGTGGTGTGTAATCTACTTTATAAAATGAGAAAAAAAATTTGTGAAATATGAGAGAGTCCGTAATAATATTATGTGTTCTTTTTTACATAATAAAGGTTTTGAAAGTGAAGTAACTACAAAAGTTCTGGATTCGGGTTGTATAGATATGCTATTAAAAGGAACACGTTTTCTTTTTGAATGTTGGCCAATTGGGTAGATTGGCCCTAGTAATTATCGACATACCTGGACCGTTTAAAACGTGAATTCTTTTTCCTATGAGATTTATATAATAAATGGATACCTTGTTTTGGTTCTCTTTTTTGTCCACTTTCACATTAAGTAATACAAAGGGTACTAACATTCCCCCCTTTGATTTTTATCGTTTTGTGATGCAATAAATAATCTCACAAATGTTAGTTCAAAAAACAGCAAAAATATTTTTTAAATATATTTATAAGTGACTAATACTTGTTTGATCGATGTTGTAAAATATGCCTAGGTTATTTATATAAAAATCATCAAATTAGTTTCATGATACATATTCCAATAACCAACACATGCTTAGAAAACATAAAAATTAAGGCATTTATTCCTCATTCTTGAGTTGCTTAATTAGAGAAATTTATTTTCATCTTCTTTCGCTTCCTTCTCTTCTTTCAATTTCTTTTCGATTTGAATGATGAAATTTAGTCCAAACTTCTTCAATTCTTTTTCTTTTACTTCTTCTTTTAGACCAAACTTCTTTAATTCTTTTTCTTTCACTTCTTCTTTCCTGCCTCTCAAAAAATATATATATATGTATGAAATACTACTGCGTTTTTCTTTCCTTCCACTTATCTTCTTTTCTCCCTTTAGGGAACTCAGAAACAGAGCGTTGATCTCTACTAATAAATGATTTTTTTTAAAAAAATGCAATGTAATTCTCTCAAATTTTCAAAATTATTTAATTTATCTTAATTATATGAAATTTATATATGTAAAATTCAAAGTTAATTACTAAATAAATTTGTTTCTTAAATTTTATCTTTATACAAACCTTTTTGGTTTTTTTTAACCTTTTAACCGACTCGTGATAATCATTTATGTTCAGTAAATACATTCGAATTATTTGCTTTTACTACTACTATTATTATTGTTGTTATTATTTATATATAGTATATATATAGAAAACATCATTATGTTATTACAGTGTTCGTAAAATTTTTGTGACTTCACACGTGACTTGGTTCTCACGTTCTACTTTGTTTGATCACGTGATTTAATCTATTTATTCTATACACTTGTTAATGAAATAAGGAGAACCATAAAAGTTAAATAAAAACCATAGCTTGACTTTTTCTGGTAGCTTTAGGAGAGCTACTATAGAGGTGATATCTGATATAGCTTCATAGTTTGACTTTTCCTCACATAGTTTTATTGATTTTGATGGTTTTATGCTTGTTTTTATTGATTTTGATGGTGTTTATGCTTGTGAGTATTAAGTGTTGTTAGTGTGATTACGTGCTTATTGATTATGCATCTTTCTATTATTATGTTCTATGTTATGAGGTCTCTCTAAAAACAGTCTTTTTATATCATTTGAATAGGGTTAAATCTATGACCATGTTACCCCAAGACTCTATGGTTTTAATAAGATTTTACTAGTTAAGTAAATAAGCAAGCATGTACTTAAATAAGAAACGCAAAAAAAAAAAAGAAAAAAAAAACTCGTTAACCATTTTACACATGTATAGATTTTCTACACTAACTACTTTTTTCTTTTAAATCAAAGGCCCAGTTATTGCACATTAAAGTATTAGAGAAATTATATCACGAAGTCAACTATGCAATTTCTTGATATTGAATGAATAAGGAAATGTTTGCTTTGTAAGTAGCTTGGACCACAATTTACTAAAGATAGATGACCCATATTTTGGACCCTCTTAAAAAGTCGAATCAAAATAGGAGATGGGTTTGTTGAACAACAATTTCACTACAATATAAAAAACCTTTCCGATACCCTACAATATTGTACGATCCATCTAACACATCCACGACTCGTGACAACCTAATATAATATTATACACATCAACTTTCATGAGATCATCACGATTTAAACATCCTTTTATATAACCTATAACAAAAGTTCGCTCAGATTTTGTTTTTATAAATACGATATTAAATAAACACATACATATCTATTTCATATCTAGAAATGCCTCTCTAGTCTCTTGAAACCTTTTTCCACCGCGAGTCACATGTTGCCAAACAACTAGCGTAAAGACTTGAGCACCAGCGTGGTCCGTCAGTCCGTGTGGAGAGAAGACTTCTTTGGTTTAGAGTCACCTTTGTTAATGTAGCGTCATCTTCATCTTTCTAAGCAAGAAATAGATGTTTGTAAACATAAGATACCCGTTAAAATGTCCATGTTGCTAAAACCCCACAAACACTATGATAGTCAAGTCAGTATATGCATCTCATATCATAAGTATATAAATACATTTGCATTTTTTGATGAATTGGTGTATGTTATTGTGAGACATGGTGAGAGTCATAGTGAAAGGAGAAGACCACAGTGAGAGAAAAAAACTTTAGTTAACTAAGTTAAAATCGAATTTGCCAATGATTTTTTTGGAACCCAAAATTACGGCCAGTGTCATATATACATTATTCCAAACCCGAATCATATTGAACCTATTTGAACTGAGCTACTCATCTAAACAAAAAAAATCTAAAGGATACATAAGTACCGACCCAAGTCTTTAAACTAAACCACACCATTGTGGCATAGTGGTACCGACCCAAGTGTTTAAACTAAGCCCCACCACTGTGGCATAGTGGGACCGACCCAAGTGTTTAAGCTAAACTACACCATTGTGGCATAGTGGTTATCAAATGGTAAAGAACAACAATTCATGCCCATATGTAATAATAACTAGGGAAAGGATCAACTAAATAAGGAGCTTATTCTAAGAAACCTAAGAGAGATTACAAAAAACGCCATAACCGCCTCAAACGAACTCCGATTGAACTCATTTTAGCGGCGTTGGAACCGTCTTGTCA
>WOUH02000039.1:2400395-2418969 GCA_009936405.2 Stevia rebaudiana
CATGAATATGTCATCAAACAAATAAATGAGCAAACGGGTTGGATATTTTGTGAGAAAAATCAAAGATAGTAATCAAGGTTGATAAGTGTTTCGATTAAGTTGTTATAACCCTTTTTATCTCAAAAATCATTTTACTTTTAATATGTGTTCCAATGATGTGAAAAACCAAGCTTTAAATATTAGTGATGATGTGTCATTGATGTGGTAAGTTTTATTTTATTTTCTTTGAATTAGCGCATATACCATAAGTGTATGTAAATGGGAAAACATAATTTTGGAGTCATGGTACAATAAACTCTAAAGACCAAATTAGGATTTTTAAATGATTTTCTTAAAAGTCGTCATTTAATTTCCGTATCATATATATATACACTAATTTAAATAAAATAAAATAAATTGCCACATCATTGACACATCATCACTAATCTTTAAAAACTTTAGTTTTTCACAAGATTGGAATGCAGATTAAAAGTTGAGTGGTTTTTTATATAAAAAAAAGAGTTAAGAGTAACTTAATTGAAATATTTATCAAACTTGATTACTATTTTATAACACTTTCCCATACATTATTTATCAAATCCATTAATATCGTTGGCACGTTTCTTAAATCAAATAACAGACTACAAACTATAGTGATTGTATCTAGTATGAGACATGTTTTGTTGTAATTGTTGCATCTTTAATTAATAATCGATGTTTAAGAACCCACATTCTACTTATAACTATAAAAAATACTATGATTGCTAGGTGGTGGTGCCTAGTTTGTTTGGTTACAACGACCGGTTCCTAATAGTCTCTACATATTTGCATCTCATCCTTCTTCTCTATAACATGGTTTGTGCTTCTAATAAAAGGTACTCACGCATATAACCCTTTGCCAAGCGATTGTAGCAATTAGTTCATTAACATTTGACGAGTAAGGTTGTGCGCCCATCAACACACTCAAAATTTAATCCATCTTAAAATCAGTTTCTCTATCAAGTGAACACCGGTAGATCCTATCATCATCATCATCGTCTCAGTGTATCTCACCTAAAGGTAGGGTCTGGAGAGGGTAAGATGAAGACAAGTTTTACCTCTAACCCGTAAAAATAGAGGGGCTGCTCCGGAAAAGTCCCCGGCTCATGATGCATGATTAACCGCCAATCCAACGCTTTTAACGTTACTTTCACAAAAATAAGTAAAATAACTTTAGAGCCAGTGCCCTGACCCGACATATATTGCTAACAGTTAATTTTATTTGTCTATTTACCTGAACGACAAGTGTTTCTTCCTACAAATCTACCACCAAACTAGACTAATTACAGTTTTGTCAAAATTACGTAAGAGATAAGTCTTTAACAAATCAACTAGTTTTCCCAAAGGTGAGAAGTGTTTGTACTTGGTTTTCCCAACTTGTACAAATCAACAGTTTTGTCAAAATTACGTTAGAGATAAGTTTTGTACAAATCAACTTGGTTTTCCACTTTTCCCAACTAGACTAATTACAGTTTTGTCAAAATTACGTAAGAGAGAAGTCTTTAACAAATCAACAAATCTCCCACTCTTCAAAGTGAGAAGTAGGGGTGTCCAAAATACCCGAACCCGGTTAACACGACCCAATTAAGCTTATTAGGGTCGGGTTATTCGGGTTTTGGGTCAACCCAAATAACCCGTTTTAACCTTTTTTTAAATAAAACTAGTAGATACACCCCGCGCTTCGCGGCGGGTTTCGTGTGTGTAATTGAATATACACGAATAAATTGACACATGTAATTTGATGTTCATACACAAATGAAAATTAATCTTGATTTGACGGGAGAATTTTTATTGCAAGACCTTTCAGTAAGAATGGAGAAACGTTTGCGGATTTACTTGCAAGCATGCAACGGTTCCATTAGTTGAGCTGCTTTTAGTGAAGCATTAGGCACTATGTTGCCCTTTTTACCGAGTCGTTTTGTTTTAAGCCAGAATTTAGACCTCCAATAAGATTTTGCGCAAGCCAAGTGACAAATGACAGCTGCCTGATATAAGCAAAGAAGTTTTGTATCAGAAATTGATTTAATTGTCAAAGACAGCTTAGGTATACTATATAAATTGCAGTATAATAATACAACAATACTAAGTAAGGTAATTTCTTCTATATAAGTAAGATCTTAGCTTGAATTGTAGGATGTGTTTGTGTGCTTGTTCTTTTGGAATGAACAATAGAAGGATATGTATATATCTAGATGCTTAAACTAAAACCTTTTTCAACTATCACGCAATAAAATAATTATTGAGGTCGAAACCATAAATATCAAATTCCTTAAAGCTCATGCCATAATTTAATAAGAAAGTTAAATACTAAGATACTTATTGAACAGCACATTGTTATAACATGTTTAGGGAAAATAAGTTGTTGATTTGCACAATCTAAAAATACTTGCATATAGTTATTTCCTTTTCTTCTCATTAACTGATATATTTGGTCTACTAACTTCACAATATTCATCAAACATGCAACTTTAACTTGATTCTTTCCAACATGTTGATGTTTCAATAATCAGGGGACATAATAAAATGAAAACTTTTTACATGAGAGCTAATTTACTTTACCTAGGGAAAACATGTCAACTCCCTTTTAGAAGTGAAACTCAAAAACTTACTTGAAAATAAAACAGGTCAAGAGGGCAAAATATAAATTATCAACCATCAATAAGCTTAGAAACATATGTTAATACAGTAACTTTGAGACGAATCCAAGCATACCTTCAAAAGTATGCTAAGGTTATTTGTAATGATGATAATCAATGTTTCAATTTTCATGAGACAAAACAAAATAACCTTTTTAGTAATATTTTTTTTCCAAACCACAGTTATTCATAAACTTTGGACATTGCAAGTAGCAATATGAACTCAAGTTATCATCAGCCTAAACACCAAAAGCAAGAGCAATTAAACCATTCAAATTGGGGTTGAGTGTATGATGCATAACAAAACATCTTAATTGGTATACGTATGTATACATGAGCAGGGTTAAAAACATTAACATAAAAGAATAGTGTTCAGGAAACGAATTATCATCTTTGATCAGCGACTTATGCTCAATTCCAAACTCCAATTTACGTTTTCCTTCCACTTGTACTTACAAAACAACATATGATTGTGTAAAAACTAAAAAGTAAGTTAGCAATGAAATAGAGTACAAACCACACTCAGAGATACCCGACGCAGATGAAGCAATTAAACGTAGTTGGTTGTATTAAACAAATGACAAAACTACAGTTATTCAAAGTAAACAATCTACTGTGAGAAATTGTAAGAATTTAGGGGCGATGGAAGAATCAAGTAGCATTATATTACCTTGCGGCGGCTGAGACTTAAAAGATGATCTTTACAATACGGTGAGCATGGAAATCGGCGTCGAACTTGGAATTCGGAGGCACCATTGGTGGTAAATAATGAAGATGCAATTAAAAAAACAAATCAAGGAGGATATGTACCGAATCCGTCATCGTCCTGTTCGATGATCATCGGAGGTTCCGTCCATTCTCTCTCTTTTCCTCAGCACCTCCCTATATTTCTCTTCTTTGTATTTCCGCCTTCACGATCTTACTCTCATCCGCCCCTTCACCGCAGGTATTAAGTCGAGGATTGCAAATAAAGTAGCTTTCTCTCTCTCCAAAGAATTTACCTACCTGCCCTCCCCTCGAATGCTTTAAATTGTTGTGAGATAATAACTACTGGGGTCTTCAAGTAATTCAATGTAGTTGTGTTTTAAATCTATAGCCAAATAATAAAAAGAAATGATGTCATGATCAACTTACAACATAAGAATAAATAATTCAAAATATATGTATGTGTATAGAAACACCAAACACCTTCATAATCTTGACTGTTTACATCAACGTAAGAGTAATGAATAATCCAGCAACTGTAGTTTCGGGGTTTATTGAAATTTTTGTTTATTAATTTTGGACTTGTTTGGATTTAGCATTCGAGGTTTATTGCAATCATGTATTAAATATGCTTATCATTTTGGAATTAGTTTTTGAACTTGGTTGGTTAATCTTTAGTATGACTTAGTATTTTTGAATTTTTTTCTGCGCTGACCCGATTAACCCTACTTGTCCGACCCGATTAACCTACGACCTGATTTACCTAAACTCGACTAACCCGAACCTTAATAGGGTCGGGTTGCGGGTCAAAATTTTTTTTTTAAAAACCTGACTAACCCGAAAACCCAACGGGTTGACCCGATGAAGAACCCTTGTGAAAAGTGTTTGTACTTGGATTTCCCAACTTGTATTTCAGATCCTGGCCATTTCTAAGCCAAAATGAAGAAATTTAAGAACTGGGTTTTCTAAATTTTCCAACAAAGATTGAGACCCAGTTCACAAGATCACAGATTCTCTAAAGAAACCTATAAAGTTCTGATCTTTCATCTTCATTTTGATATTTACAAGCCAAACACACTTTATTTTTAGCCAAGATCGAACTGTGTTAATGCTTTCAAGAATCAAGATTTCAGCTTGGCTATAAACCCTAGCAAGATCTGAAATTTTCCTTAATCTTACACTTACAGAGTCGAATTAAAGTGTTTTTATCAACAATCCTTGCTTTCGAGATGAAGTCTGATTAGGGTTTTGCTTAAAACTGTGTAGAAATCTGCGGATTTTGGTTTGCGGGTCATTAAAGATGACACAACTGTTGTTTTTAGTTGTGTTTGTTGAAGCATTTGTAGCATTTCTTTTAATGGTGAAAATTGGGCCACTTAGAGAGCTAGTTATGAACTGTTTAGATCAAGTGAAGATGAGAAAAGGAACTGTTTTGACAATTGCTGGTACAATGTCGGTGATTTTGTTTTCAAATTGGATTAGTATTGTTAAAATCCAGAATAAAGGTGCTAAAATTGGTACAATGACACCAATGGATCAAGTTCTTTGGAGGACTCATTTGCTAGAAGCTTCTTTAATGGGTACATTTTCTTTTATCTCTGTTAATTTAATGTTTATATAGTGCTTCATAATGTTATTAGCATTACCAATCTTTTGTCATCAAAACTTGGTTTTTAGTATTTTTGTTTTTTTTTGATTTTTTTTGTTTTATAAATTGTTTGAGGTGAGAGGCGACCGAAAAACGCTTCAAATTAGGTTAATCCAAACACAAATTTTGAATAAAAGTTATACTTCTATGTTTCATCTACATTAATCGAAACAACAAAATCAGGAAATAATAGTATTTCTTGAACTTGTGTTAGTAATGTTTCACTTTGATCTTATTAACTTTTCTTCAATGTGAGAGAATATCAACTGAACTTGCACTTTAATTCATGTTTCTCATGGTGATTTGTAAAGGGTTTCAATTTCGTTTTGGATTTTCTGATTTTAGTAAATTTATTAAATTTATTTGTTTTTTTTTCTTTGGATTGAAGTTGTTTAGTTGATTTTATGGTTGAAAAAGATAAAGATGAAGATGAGGCTTTTGCATCATTAATTTAGTTCACAGTTTCAAGTTAAGGATGGACTCTAGAGTAAAACATTACATTTTTTGTTAATATTATCACTTACAAATTTTTTTGGGTAATAATGTACATAAATGTATGCAATGCCAAATCTGTTAATATCAAATCGTTCATATCTGTCATTAAATTGCAGGATTTTCTCTGTATCTTGGTTTCTTAATCGACCGAATGCACCATCATCTAAAAAAACTAATTAATTTGAGAAAACACGGTGGTTCATCAAAACAAGAAATAGAAAAGCTCACGAAAGAAAAAACAGAGCTTCAAGAAAATGAACAAAAAGCAAAGGAAGAAATATTAAAATTGAAGAAACAGATATCAAATTTATCAGAGAATTTACGGAAGATTAAATTGGAGTCTAAAGAAAAAGATAATCAAGTTGAAACTGCAGAAGCTCATGTTACTTCTCTTCAAAAACAGTCTGCTGATTTGCTTCTTGAATATGATCGGCTTCTTGAAGATAACCAAATTCTTCAGGCTAAAGTTTTAAGTTTCAGGGGATGATGAATGATGAATCTTTCCAATCGATAGAAAATTTTGAAGTTCATTTTATATCTGTTGACCATTGTTGTTGACTCTTATCTCGTTAAACCAACTTATATTCTGATTATCTTGTTAATCAATCTGGAAATGTTTTGCAATTGATATAATACAGCATTTTTTAGCTTGAATCCTGATTAAGATTGCAAAACATGCGAGTTAGGGAATGGGTCAAATAGACGGTTAGAAATGGGTCAATACATGTCAATTAGTATAACAGGTTTGATTGACCCGCAAACACTTTCACGACATTCCATATGACCGGATCTTTAACACATTACACACTTTTTTCAACAAATTTCATGCACGGTTTTCAACAACTTTGCAACTATTGGCACCATCTTATTCATGTGTAGATGTTCTTTTTGCAATGCAGAACGCAACAAACACGCTTTCACGTATGATTTCTAATCATCTTTTTAAAACACCAATTTTTACTCCAACACTATATCCTTTTCCAAACACCTAATTTTTACTGAAAAAACTAATTAAATATGTTGTGTGAGTATGTGCCATCCTTGAACGAGAGCCCGACTCTTGACTTTTAACCTAGGAACACTACTAAAATGTTAAAAGTTAGAACCATTCATCATAACACATTCATTAGAGAACGATCACTAAAGATCAAGGTAAATGCCGTTAGAGAATGAATATACAAGTTTAAAGACATGTATTGTGACGCATAGAAGAAGAAGAAGAAATAAAAGACGTAACGAAGTTAAAAACTCTCCGAAGTAATGAACATTTAACAAGGTCCGTAATAAAGTTGGTTATTGTTATTATTAACTGAACAAATAATTCTAGTTGTCACACGACTTGTAAGATACGGAGAAAAAAGTTCATACGACCCCTGTATGACTTTCTATACCTTATGCATGGTGTTTATCAAATCATACGACACGTATGATGTGTTTTGACTGACACTGAAATGATTTGTGTGTTCATTTAGTGACAAAGTCAAATGCTTGTAATTCTATGGCTATTTTTACCCTATCTTACGACCCGTATGACATGAGGTCTAGTGTAAAACTTTTTGAAGATGGTTTAATCTAATAACATCACTTGTAAGTTTAGGGGTTAAAATGAAATGTTTTTAAAGTACTCTTACCACTGTTTTTAACAGTTGAAGTGTTGAACGTACAAATTTTATACCGAGCTGAACATTGAGGTTTGAAGGTCCATCAAATCATTAATGGCGGAAATCTCTGAAACCATGGGGACAGAATCATCTCCATCAGATGAAAACAGAAAAGAAAACTCAGAATCATCAAATTTCGACGATAAAATCATGCGAAAGACAAAACCGGGATTGAAGCGTCTCATATTAACATTAACTGTTTTCTTCTCCTTCCTCTTAGGTATCTCTCACTATATGCAGCTATATGTATTATAAATCCATCCGTACATTCATGCGCAATATCTCTGATTTGTTTGTTTTTATGATTTTAGGTTTGCCATGGTTACTTAAATCGATAGAGATCTACCGATCACCACTTCCGTTTCGCGATATAGATTCACTATCAAATGCGATTGAAACAAATCCGTTCGTATTTCCTTGTAAATTCCATTTAGTGTTTGTTAATTTCGATCACAGTACTTCAATTAAGCCAAATGCTGAAAATCTAGGGTTTTTAGTTAGCAGTTATATGTCTCAATATGTTGATCGTAATTCAATTTGTGGCACTTGTGATGGAAACTACACGGTTTCAGTTAGTTTAGACACCGGTGATGATTGTGTAGAAGATGAAGATGCTGATAAAGGGATATCATGGAAATGTGGAGCACTAAAAGCGTTCAATTTTGATCCGAATATACAGAATGATGAAGTTTTTGATGATTACTTGCTATCTTCTGTAGGAAGAAATAGGGTTTACACTGTTGTAGTTGTGAATACCGATAAAGGAGATAGATTTAGGGCGGTGGTGGGGAAGTACCGACATGCTTGGATTGTAGGTAGGGTTGCAGAGATGAATTTGCTGGCGGAGATGGTGGCGGAGATGTTTGTAAAGATATTTGTGAGTGGTGCAAAAGATGATGGGAGTATACAAGGGGAGTTTATGCCTGTTGGTGCTGATGGGAAAATTGTTCTTTCTTTCAATTTGTTAAACGCTGATCCGCGTGATTGGATTTATGATTGGTATGGATTTTTATTGTTTTCTAATTTAACTTATTTGCATCATAATTCATCGTTTGATGATTGTTCAGATAAACAAGATTTATGAGTTGCAATTTCATAGAGTAAAAGTGTTTCTATATGGATCTTCAGTTATCTATAAATTATAATATCATTGTATTTGTAGGGATTTTAAAGAGGTAGATGAGAAACTTCTAGCACCTACACTTGAAGCTTTGGCCCCAATAGCGAATATAAGTGTTGAAAGTCAGGTAATATGTATATTTTGTTATATTATAATTTTTTTGCATTTTTTATAAAACCTACATATATGGTTGCAGATTTTGTATCATACTCCAAAATCTTCATATTCTTATTGGGATGATGAACAAGAGAGTCATATCTTTAGCACCAAAGATCTTCCATTTTTTGTAAGTTGAAAAGTAATTACAAATTACTAGTTTGAATCTACATCTAAAAGCATGTGCAAATAGTTTATTGTGATTATTTTTTTAGGTGAATTCAAATGAATGGCATTTGGATACTTCCATTGCAGCTGGAGGACGATCAAAGATTTTGCAATTTGTGGTGTATATTATTTAACTCAACATCACCTTTTTTGTAACTAGTGTGTTCTGAATTAGTAAAGAAGCTATAATATATTCACTAACTGTAGTAAATCTTGAGTAATATCATGGTTCATGTAAGTTTTTGAATCATAAAAGCTAAAAACTTATAAAGCATATGAAAAATTCAAGGTCATTTGATGATTTTCTGAAAATGCAGAATTTTCACTTGCAAAGTTCATCTATGTCTTTTCCACTTTGTGAATATATGGATTTTATAAGATTTGAAGCTATTAAGTTAAATTTCTAATGTTGAGTGTAATTTGTATGAATTTGCATTTTCAGATACGTACCATCTGCGAATGAATGTCCACTCAGGTTGCAGCTTCCAAATGGAGAGATTTCTGTCACTAATGGATTTATATCTCCAGTTAATTTCTGTCTCTATTTCATAATTATTTTTTATTAACAATAACCTTTTTGATCTTGATTTCATTATTATTTTTATTATTATTATTTAAATTGCAGACATGGGGAGGTGTTGTAGTTTTTAATCCTCCCAACTGCTTGGAAAATGCAAATAGCATGCACCCTTTCAGACATAAAATTTCTCCCCAGGTTGAGGAACTCACATATATGAATATTAATTATCCATGTGTGATATATTTTTTAACCAAAAAAAAAACGGTTAATGATATTGAAGCAGGAACTTAACCAGATTTTTGAAGTTTTCATGGGGCAACTTCGACAATTATTTGGTTTAAAATCTGCTGGTTCCTACAAGGGTAAATCAGGAACTTCTATTCTTTTAGCCAGTGAAAGAGGCTTTACAGAATGGTAATATTAATAATGTTGATTTTCTTATCTGACCATTTATATTTTGAGCCATCATTTAAATTTAATTTCTTTTACATGGTTTGATTTGGGTAATGTTTTATCTGTGAGGGGTAAAAAAAGAAAACAAAGTATAGCTTAAACTTTATTTGTAATGCATAAAACCTAAACATTTCTATATAAAAAAGTTAAATTATAATTGAAATGATGTAACTTTTGCAACCATATTTAACACATTAATACTTCATAAAGAATTTGAAAATTTATAATTAAAACAATTTTGGGTCAACCCAAATCTATCCAAACCAAAATTTCTCTTCCGAGTTCTGACTCGTTATCCAATCTACCCATTTTGCCATCTCTTTGGTTATATACTTATATTTTGCAGTTAAATACATTTTTAATATTTTGGAATTATTAAATTTGGTGTAATTATCATGAAGTTTCTTTCTTAATCATGTTTAGGGAACTAGATGCTTTGGCTCGACAACATGCATGGTACAATCTTCAACAATGTGGTACAACCCTCGGATCACTTTCAAGATTGGTAATGTTTTAGTATACATTTATCGATTTCAATCAAATGATCAACTATATTTAATCTTAAAAAAAATAAAAAGAAAAATAAAAATAAAATCTCTATGCAGGTCCAGTCACTCCCAAGAATGATCATCAAGGATGAGATTGGAAAACAGGTCAGTTATTAAAAATGTTTATCAATCATTTCTCATTTTCTAAATTAAAAAATGTGGAATTAGTTTTCTGATGATTTTTCCTATTTGAGCAGGTCAAGTTTTCTCTTGAGGCTGCAAAATTAGCACAAAACAACGCATCACATGGCATTTATGATGCTTCTGCTGGTATGTTAATCTGATAATGATTTTATTATTTTGTATTCATGTTTTAATAGGTGTTATATTATTATTTGCTATTTTTGATAGTTTCCTCGAGGAATGCTAGATCATTAGCTGAGGACGCCTTTTTTCACCCGTCTGTAATGTCTATCAGTTACTACTCATTTGAGCACATGTTTGCTGTTTATTCGGTTAGTTTCTTATCGTTTGAAAATTTATAATTTCCACATTGGAGGTTGCAGTAGATATATTATATATCCATGAACGATTCTTATCGTTTGAAAATTTTTATACAAACTAACGAATTTGAAAAAGGAATGTTGTTCAAACTGTGAAACCGCAAATTATTCTTGAAATCACCCGTATTGACCAAAATTCATTTTGACTTTTAACCCAACTCGAACCCGTTTGACACATTTCCATTTCTTGACAGCCGTTTTTCCTGCCAGTTTCGTTACATGTGGTTCTTGCGGTTGTGAGAGAGATTAAAAGATATAAACAAGAAACCCGAAAATATGCAGCTTGGAAAGCTATAAGAAAGCAGCATTCTGATTAAACTAAAGCTAATTGTTCCATTTTAGCTTTTTTATTTTCTGAATTTATTTTTACTTGTAGTTTAGCTGTTGAGTAATTACTCGTTTTGTATCTGCTGCATAGAATATTCATACGAACAGAACTTATGTCTTGACTGTACAATGTGAAAGATTTTGTTTTCCGGCTTAATTGAACATTACAAATGGTCAAACAAGGAGGATGTATTCGGCAATCCGGATTTGGAAAATAAGTAAACCAAAGGGTTAATTTGGTCTTTTTTGTTGGTAGAAATCAATTTTTATTATGTTATATACGTCATTTATAACATCTTTATATGAGAGATTTAGGTATTAGAACATCAGACACGACAATCACACCAAAGTCATCTAGTTCCCATGAAACAAATCGACACATTTGCGATAAATGTTGGTCATTTCAACATGGGTCTCACTTTGTCCGGTTCATATATGATATACCACAACACTTTTATAAGAAAACAGTTGCCTACATATAATTAATTACATTGCTACAACTTCCTAATAACCTCATTCCGATTTGTTCAAAAAAAACTTGTCTTTTACTACCACAATTCTTCAATAAACAATAACCGAAAACAATAATGCACAACGGTCTTCATGGAGGAATCATGGTGATAAATGATGTATTCCCCTTATTAGCTGGTGAAGTTTCGCATCTTGCAATGTGTAGGTTTAGTATGTTAGTTAATTAAAGTAATTTTATGCCTGTAGAAAGAAAACTACAACATGAAATAGAAACTTTACTTTTCTTGATAAGAAGTTTTAAAAATGAATATTAATGCCTTTCCAACCCATATTACTCGTCAAATTACAAATTTACCACTCATATTTCACCCAAAGCACTCTCGATAGTGGTTAGGGTTCCTCATCCCAATCCCATCTGTACAATAATTATATATCATACGTTTTTTCTTCACATGCTCATAATCTTTCTGTTGGTGTGAGTTCAACACCCAATACTTTTTGGTGTTCCACCAATAATATTCGGAAAAACAGTTTTTATTTGGCTCAGTGAGTGGTGAGAGACACCCGTCGATATTAAAATCTTGAAAATGGGCCTCAAATGGCCCATTGGAATAGTCGGCCTTGATTTTTCCCCCATCAGTGGCCCAATTAGACCCATCCCATAAGCTCACAACCACTTGCATTGTCCTATTAGGGTATCCTACACCTTTGATTATGTTGTTCTTGAATACCCTTATTGGGATGTCATCCACAAAGAACCTGAAAAAAATGTATAATTTTGTTGTGTAAGTATAAAATGTGAACTTTAAGAAGTATATGTAGTTATCTACGAATTATAAACGGTTAATCAAACCAAAAATGAGTAACTTGCACATGTTTTATTAGTGAATTATGGTAATTACGTACACGATATGATGATGATTCCATAGGATTTGATAATAATGGAAATCCGTGCTAGGATCAAACCAAAGATTGAATCTTTGCTCTCGATTCCCAACACCATTTTTGAATATGTTGGTCTGTAATGTTATCGGTTTGCCAGGTCTTTTCCTAAAAACTCAAAGTCTAACTCGTCATGCACGCTTGTGTTTAGATACATCTGCATCAAACATAGGATACAAATTAGTTTATACATATAGGGTGAGGTTAAACTAGAAAGTGAAAAAATTGTAAAAAGTCTAAAAAGTCGGATAAAAAATGTTAAAAGTCGGGTCTAACGAACTACGAGTGACCTCATTCCGGCTGCATTAGAACCGTCTTCTCGAGCCCTAACTAAAACCCTAAAACCTAAACCCTAAAGCTAAACCCTAAAACCTAAACCCTAAATCTAAACCCTAAATAAGGCTAAACCCTAAAAAACTAACACTAAACCCTAAAAGCTAAACCCTAAAGCTAAAACCTAATGCTAAACCCTAATGCTAAGCCCTAACCTCTAAATCTTAAAGTTAAACCCTAAACATAAAGTCAAACCCTAAAAGCTAAACAAAATACCCTAAATTGAAATATAACCTTAAAAACTTTTATCAAACCCCCAAAAGCTAAACCCTAAAACTATACCCTAATTCTAAACCCTAACGCTAAACCCTAAACCTCTAAACCCTAAACATAAAGCTAAACCCCAAACTAAACCCTAAAGGCTAAATATATATGCTAAAATTGAAATATAACCTTAAAAGCAAAAATCTAAACCCTTAAAAGCTAAACCAAAATATGTATATTCACTCACTCACATAATACGTATACAAACATATACACCCCACATGCACATTCACACATAGAACATTTTCATACATACATACACACACACATGGATAAAATCGTCCAGAACACAATCACATACACATACGCATATAGATACGATCATTGAACACAAACACGATCACATACACATACACAATCATGGAACACAAATACATATACAATCACATAACACAAACACGTACATACTTAGAGAACACAAACTAAGTTGCACAAGACAAGATCATCAAGATCAATTCATTACATAAATGACCTAAATACTAGCATTAGCCTATGGAACTACTACTAAATACCTACACATACATAAGTTACACAAAATTGGCTAAACAATTCATTATCACATCAAAATTAACATGTTTATTACTAAGTACCAATATATACATAATAGCCTAAGTTCTACCATTATGCCCTGGAACTACACATGATGCAGCAACCTTGAACTACTGGTCAAGCTTCAAATGAGGCTGAAGATCCATGTTGTACTTGGAATCAAATCGAAATGTAGTGGAAATCAAACGTTAATGAACCATGATCGTCATCTTAAGTGGTGTTTCATTCAAGGTGGTTGGTGTCAGGTGGTGAGAGATAACGAGAATCTGGCGGGGGTGGCCAAGCAAATGTGAATTGATTTTAAGGGTAAAAGTCAGACAAACACTGTTATACCCTCATGTACACTTGTGAAAGGCCAGTATTAGTCTCCTTTGGACAATCCACGAGCGGAGGGACGAAATTGACAAGGTTTGAAAAGGCCAGAGACTAAAATAACACAATTTGAGTAAAGCTTTGAACGATTTTGACATTTAACCCTATTTCTCTTCGAAACGACTATCAATTGAAATTCCTAAAGTCCTTAAAACTTAGTACAAATGGTTTAAGCTCCTACCTTCCAATGTGAGGGTCATGAGTTCGAATCCATATGAGAGCAATTTGAAGGACATCAGGTGATAAATCGAATTCGGATTTAACCTGGTTCGATTCTGATAGGGGTGAAGGTCTACCTATGCCACATGGTTCTTGCGCATCTGGTGTCGTCGTAGAAAATCTCACATAGAGGTCGAGTAGTCGATCTTGCTTACAAGTTGCGAAAGTGAGGGATGGACTTGACAAAACACGCCGTCCAAAAAAAATTTGAAATTCACAAAGATTTAACTGTAGTGTTACGAGTGTCAAATCAACTCAAGTTTAAGTACGGGGAAGAAAATTCGAACACGAAACAATAACTTGGTCAAGTTGTGGTATTTCTTCTGAGAAATATGCCATCGTGGTGACAGAAGTTTGAAAACGAAGTTGAATTGAACACCGTCGGTTGATGGCTTGATGCAATTTCTGGTGGTCCCAACTACCACCGTCACTGGTTGCCGCACATTTCGTTCAAGCTCTTTTTCTATAAATCTCACCGGGATCAAATCAAATCAACGTATATATTTTTCAGGAATTTACGCCGGCGAAACTTCACGACGACTCTAATAATGTCGGAAATCTTGCAGATCCTCCACCAGTCTCCACCGTTACACCATCAATTGCATTCTCATCTTCAACGAGGTCTAATAAATGTTGAATCCCAAAGTAATTGGTCATCCGAATCTGATTTTCCATCGCCGGCTGACGTAAGTGATGGTTTTCAGTGCTATGAGGTCGCTGGAAGTTCGTCGGTTGATGAACTATCGAAGGTAACCGCCATCGTTGAGAGGAATCAGAACTTGACGAAGAGAAAATTTGAGGTTTGTTGTCCTAATGGAAAAACTAGATGCTCTAATCACATCTATATTTCTAAACTCTTAGTGTATCAAACTATCAATTTTATATAGTTTTTTTTTTCATAAATCATATCAAACAACAACCACCTACCCAGTGAAAATCACGCTATATCATAAATCATATCAATTTTATATAATCCTGTTCACTACTTCACTTGGCCAAATATCTTTGTATAATAAAATTACAAGTTTGGTCCATTTAATATCTGGGGCAAAAAACATTGGTATTACTTTTGATTGTGTAGTGTTTTATAGCTTTTGCATATGTGACTGATACAAAATGATCATCGGATCTTTACTTGGTAAATTTATACAAAAGAATTACTAATTAAATACTCTTAGCTCGTTAGGCTATTTGTGTAAGTCATATTTTCTTCAATTTGTTATACAGCTAAGTGAACTAACATGTCATGATGATGTAGTTGTTAGACCACACGGAGTCGTCCCACCCTTTCTTACTTTTCCATGCTTTCACGTCAGTTCCACATCAGCTTTCCCCAGGTTTTCCACTTTTTCCCATTTTGCACGGTGTCGACCCACCTCTTCCCACTTCTTCCCACTTTCCAATTTTCCCCTATTTTCTTTTCACCCACATTCGGTAAGGCTCGGTGAGCAATCCCCGCCCCACCCCATCCCGAATCCGGGGGGTGGTATTCCCATTCGGCGCCGTTCAAAAATGTTGTTTCCCCGGATGTTCCCGAGCCCCACTCCTAGTGACCTTAGACAACTCAATAATGAATTTCTCTTGCAATTATGCTTATATTTTTTAACCGGGTCTCACCTTTTCCATTTATATATATATTTCCACATATTAAATGATTTAAACATACTTGATTGTTGATCGTTAAAAAGTACATAATTCATTAATACTTTGAAATTTTAATAAAAAATTGGCCAAATAATCTATTCAAAAAACCAAAATAATAATTAGTTTTATAAAGACAAGAAATAACAATGTGACAGAAAATAAACAGATTTAGTAACCGATCAAATAACTAATACTTATCAGTTATCAGTAGTGAACGTGTGTTTCGCGGTGTATTTGGCGAACTTTATGACATTTAGTCATAAACATAGTTTTTACGTACATCATGACAAATTGACAATCATGGACTCATTTTGGGTCCGTCCTTTTTGTTGTTTTATTTACTATTTACTTTGATGATTTAAAAATTAATGGAATATTCTAACTAATAAGCAGAGTGTTGATTGTGATTCCGGTTTAACCGAATCACCCGAAGCTATGAGAAGCATTCACAACGGAAGTTTAAAGTCTAGAATCGATGTCAAACCTGAACCTGATTATGTTCATGTAAGGGCGCGTCGTGGGCAAGCCACCGATAGCCATAGCTTAGCTGAAAGAGTGAGTTGCCAAATATTTATTATTTATTTTATTTTATTTTATGTTTTTTTAAAATAATTGGAACTTGATCAGTCATTAAAATAATCTTTTTATTATTTAATTTTGTGATATGATAGGCCAGAAGGGAGAAATTAAAAAAGAAAATGCAATATTTGCAAGATTTGGTTCCAGGGTGTAATAAACTCAACAACAAGGCTGCAATACTTGATGAAATTATTACTTATGTTCAATGCCTTCAAAGAGATGTTGAGGTTAAGTATTTTATTTTATTTTTCTAAATTCTTTTTTGGGTTTTTTTCATAGAAAGAGAATATATATCTGATTTAAGTAACATGTTATCAGTTTTTAACCATGAAGCTTGCTGCTTTAACCGCAAATATGGACTTCAATATGGAAAACTCATTGCCCGAAGAGGTAGAAAATGCATCTTGATTTTAAGTTCACCAAACTGATAAAGTTTTTAAAAGTTTAATCAGTTATAGATTAGATCGTGGTATTAAGTATTGTTCAATACAGTTCCAATTTTATGTAACCATTTATCTTACTATATTTTAAACTCCCATTATATATATATCAAACATTACTTTGAAGTGCATTATGCGATTTTCGCAGCTCGTGTTTTAACAATGATATAATGGAAATTTCCTGTTTATATTCCAATTTTTCAGCAGCAAATACCGCTTCCGAGTTGTAGGGAGTGAAGATTGCCAGCAATGCATTATGGTTTAATCATAATAGTAAGCTAAAATGCAGTTTCATCGTAGATACTAGGTTGTTGAGTCATCATTCTTTATTGATAGGAATTATTGGTAAAAAGATCAGTGACCTTGTTTTTTGTCCGATCAAATGGGACTTAATTAGTTTATAGTTGTGTTGATTAGTTGCAAACATATTGTATTCTGGAGTGTAAGATATCTGATTCATCATTTTATTTGTCTCATGGTGAGTGAAACATTGTTAAAAATGGCTTTTATGAAACCTTTGGCTTGAAAGGCTATGATTTGTTTGAAATGATTCATCATTTGGAGGTTGGCTATCATATCTGAATAAACAAACAAATCTTGTGGAAGTCGGTCAATTTGATGAAAATGAGAAACTATTTAGTAGCATAAACGTTGGTCAAAATAGCATAATAAACATCAGAATGGTTAGAATAGCATAATAAAACACAAGGTCTCATCAGTATGTGGTAATCAAATCGATTAGGAATGAAATAGATTACTATCATTTTTAATTGCCGTATGAAAAAGTCACTACTCGTGCTGTTTTACTTTGTATTGTTTGTTATGCAAGCCGGAAATACTATTGAATGAAAAACAACTTATTAGAAATGATAATGAGAGAGGAATGATAACGCAACAATTTATATTTATCTATCTTTACATATAATTTTTATTTAAAACCGAAACAATAAAATCATAACCTTGTGATTAATGAGTTTATGTTTGTACTTGCCAAACCTTTAAATTCAATTTAGTGTTCCTTCTTTTTTCTTAAGTTAATTTCAGACATGATTCATAGCCCAAGTGATTAGGAGGATGTATGGACTTGTGGCTTTATTTTTAGAGGTCTAAGGTTGAAATCTTGCCACAACATAATTGCTATGGGTATTCATGCGATGGGAAAAATTTGCACTTTGGATTAAGGTCACTGGTTTGAACATGAGGAGGGGAGAGTGTTTACGAATTCCATATGGTTCAAATTTATCTAGAGGTACGGTCTCACGGAGGTCGAGGAATCGACCTAGCTATATCGTCCGACTACCTATGGCTAGCATGCAAGATCCTCTGCCATTAAAAAAAAATTTTAATTTAAGCACGTGGGGGAATCCAGAGTTGAAAATATCTTTTATTTCATATTTCTGTTTGTTAAAGGATAATTAAAATAACAATTTACATTTTTATTGTATGAAGGATAAAGAGTTTGTTCTTAAATCTTAACCGCTTAAATTACAATTTTTCGACAAATACTCACAATTTATTAGTAGATGATCCAAAATAGTTGCTGATTAGGGTGTTTGTGATTCCTTATTAACTCCAAAACTGATTGTTGTTACAAGTGCATCTTCACTAATGACTATTTCAAAATGAGTTTTAAAAAAAGTGTCTTGATTAATTTTTATGACGAGTGATGATGTAGCTAGAAAAATATTTGGATATGGGCATAATCTGGCCTTGGAATGGCCTATACATTCCCTTAAGAAAATCTTAACTCTGAAACTAGCCTCACCAAAATAGTACGATACACTAGCTAAAAAGTAGCAAATG
>WOUH02000039.1:2433159-2445451 GCA_009936405.2 Stevia rebaudiana
GGTTCTCATCTCGCCCCAATGGTTTCCCCGCTCCATTCCGTGAGATCTAAAACCCTCTCCAATCAGATTCCCAACCTCATGTCACATCACTTTTACCATCTTCAACACTCTCCAACTCTAAACTATGCAATGGTACCCTATCCAACCCTCAACTTTTTCTTAGAAATTAATAATAAAAGTTAAAACATGAATTTAATTTTGAAAAATGCATACTCACATTTTTAAAATTAAAAAAACCAAAACTAATCTTCATCGTTTACCTCACATGTCAAATAAACGGTCAAGTTTGCAGCAATGTGAGAAACGAGATCAAATCTCAATTTAAAATGTTTCTGTTCATCCAGGAATACCAAAATAATATTGTCGGGAACAACATAATTGTTTGGAGGATCCTCAGTGTAATTTGGTGAGATAACATGCTCGTCGTCCTTTATTATTATATTGTGCATTATAATGCACGCATGCATGATATTTTTTAGGCGCTCTTTTTTCATTGCATGGACGGATGGTGCAAGTATGCCCCACTTAGACTTCAAAATACCGAACGCTCGTTCGATGTCTTTCCTCGCCGACTATTGTACCTTGTTGCATCTTTTCTCCTCGACGTTTTCTGGCCAAGATGTTGTCTTTACAAAAGTAGACCAAGAAGGATATATTCACCAACAAGGTAGTAACCACACTTGTATTGGTGGCCATTAATCCAAAATGGACATCGGGGAGCGGTTCCATCTAGCTCGTTTGCAAGACTGTAATTTGATTGAGCACGTTGATGTCATTATTTGAACCGATAACACCAAAGTATGCATGCCAAATCCATGTATCCTATGATGCAACTTCTTCGAGCATGATTGTTAGGTACGCATGATCACCTTGATGGTATTGTCCACGTCAACGGGTTGGACAATTTTTTCAAACCTAATGAGTACAATCGAGGCTACCAATCATATCCAGAATGCCATGAGTTTCACCGTGTGCTTCTTATAACAGTTGAATGTCATTGCTAGTCGGTCTACGTAAATATTCATTACCATATAGAATAACAATAGCATTGCAAAAATATTCAAGGCATTCCCGATATGTTCTCTCAGACACATAAATATCTATCGTATGAATCGGGAATGTTACCTATGGCGAGTTATTTTATGGCTGAATTGAATTTTTGGAGTGAAATGAAACTTTTATTCTCCCTCGCGTCATAGCCTTCTTAAAACCACTCAAAAGCTACTTCACTATCTCCAACAATTTTTAAAATTTGAAATCTTGTCTTAAATACCACACTTGAGAACCTTGTGGAGGATGACGGACCCGGGTTTTCGGAACTGCATTGGTGTCCTCAGGTCGCGCGGGCGACACATTGTTTCATTAATTATACTTTGCTTCAAGTAACTATACTACAAATTAAAAGATTACGTTATGTGATTCGTTGATTAGGTTCAGTGAAAAATTGGACATGATTAAGACTTCAGGAGCACTAAAGGTTGTGTTCACTAGCAGATGATCATATTGGAAGATTATTCATCATTGAAGAGAATTAACACTTATTTTTAATTATTGTTTTTTTTTTTATTTTCTTAACGTTGTGAGATCTGACTGAAGAACAAATAATGAATGTTTAGATGTCCTTGAGCGATCCTTCTCTGAATTGTATCACTCATGCACACTCAAAAACTCAGTATCTCCTTATAATTGTCGCATAAATTGAGTCCTTCAATAATCTATGATCACTGATGACTAAAAATATTCTGATTTTGTTTGTTTGTCTATAAATATTTAATTTTCAAGCAATGATACGAAAAACGACAAAAGGGAATAACTTTTTATGATGCAATTTCTTGTTAACAATAAAGAGTATCTTGTGGTCCAAAAGTTAAGTTTATCTCCTTTACTCTTGTTAATTCTTGTTTGATATATGCGTCATGCCATCAAGTCATCAACCATGTATTGAAATGAATATATATCCTTGGTTTCTTATTTATGCTTTACTCTTGTTATTCAATAGCTTTAGTAATAATCGGTAAAATAAACTTAATTAACTAATGTTTAACCAATGATTTCAATCTCAAGTGGTTAGTAAGGTGTGGACTTGAAGCTCTCCTTTTGGGAGGTCTCAGGTTCAAATCTTGTCCAGAGCAATTCCTATGATGGGGAGAAAGTAAATCTCGGATTGAGGTCACCGGTTCAAACCTGAGGAGGGGAGAGGGTTTACGAATTTCATCCGGTTCCCGCTTATCTGGGGGTACGGTCTCACGGAGGTCGAGGAATTGAATTTGGCTACATCGTTCGGTTTCCGGTGGCTAGCACGCAAGTGTTCCAAAAAAAAAAAACTATTGTCTATATGTATTCTTATAGGTCTAAAATTTCACAAGTGATACGTTATATTTTGATAGAAAAGTATTGTAAGGCCCAATACACGTATTCTTATAGGACTAAAATTTCACAAGTTGATACATTATATTTTGAAAGAAAAGTATTGTAAGGCCCAATACACATCGGGCCCGTAATTTGGGCTCAAATCGAACATATCCCAACAATACATTCCAGATTTAAGCAGCTGATTAGGGTTCTTGTGTATCGATAGGTTGTCGTTTAAGTTTGTAAGCAGCTGCAGCTGCAGCCGCTTTACGCAAGGTAATCTTCTTTCTAACCATAAAACATCTGATAATAATCGATCGTTTTGTAATACAGTTACACCGATAGTTAATTTTGCATTTAATTATATGTATTAATCAATCTGTCGTTTGCGCTTCAATCACAAACATTTGATTCTATATTGCAAGGTTTTTGATTCTGTATCTGTCTGAAAACACTAATAGAGCATGTATCTGTTCTGAAATTTTGAATTTCAGGTAGTAAACGATGGAGTCTCAGATCAAGCACGCAGTGGTGGTGAAAGTAATGGGAAGAACTGGATCGAGAGGTCAAGTGACGCAGGTTAGAGTCAAGTTTCTTGATGATCAGAACCGTTTCATCATGAGAAACGTGAAGGGACCAGTCAGAGAAGGTGATGTTCTTACGTTGCTTGAATCCGAGAGAGAAGCTAGAAGGTTGCGTTGATTTTGCCTTTTTTTGGTATTTGTTAGCTTTTGATTCAACATTTATATCATGTATGAATTGATTTTGAGATCCATCTGAATTCAAATTTTGGTACTTTTAATCTGTTTGGTTGTATTTCCAGTTTGTTGTCATCTGTTAGATAATGAATGGAGAATTGATTACTTGTTTAGCTGCTTTGTTTATGTAATCTGGTATTTTGAAAGCTTACTGGTTCTACATTCATGAATCATGATAGGTTCGTTTGCTAGTTATACTGCTAGCATTCTCTGTTGGAATTTGTTTAGTTATGCAAAAGTTTGTGTTTGATTTAAGGATCAATTACATGTATCCCTCTAATGGCACTTGATCAGCCCATTCTTTACATTGCAATTTATACATTACCTATAGAAAGCAAGGTCACAACTCACAAGTTCAGTGCAACATGTAACAACATTGAACAATATTTGTCCAAAATTTTGGTTGCATGCTACTATGCTAGAAGTGGCTGTATTTATTGGATGGTTTTGGAAATTGGACATGGTTTGGTTAATACTTACTTTTTTCTATTGTAACACAAACATGAGACTAACAGTCTTCTTAAGGTCTTGACGAGCAGACTGGTACGACAGTTCAAAAACACTTTTTTAAAAGATCATCTAAGTGTGGTATCGAATTGTAAGTCGCGAAGGACCACGATAAAACTCTGAATGTAGCGCTTAACCGAGTGAAAGAAAGTGTCGTAGACGTCTAAACCAATTAGTATGAAAGACCACCATCTATCCCGACAGAGTTCTAGTTTTAGAAAGGGCTGTAAACGAACAGGAACGAGCCTTGTTTATGTTCATTCACTAAGCATTCAATTTGTTCACGAACATTTACCAAACAGAAATTCTTGTTCATGTTCGTCCATTAAAGATTATGTGTTTACGACGCAAATGAATGTATGAGACCTCTGTTCATGTAAAGTTAAACATTTTATCACATTCAAGTAGATATAAAGTTAATCAATTTATATAAAACCATAAACATAAAATGACTGATCAATTTGAAATAACAATTATAAAAATAAAAAAGTTAAGATAATGAACTAAACATTAAAAATTTTAAGATATAAACACATTTAATGAATAATATAAACAATTGAACGTAAACGAACAAATTACCGAACTTTCACGAACACAAATGAACGAACGAGACCTTGTTCATTTCGTTCATATAACTAAACGAACAAAGTTTCTTGTTCATGTTCGTTCATTAATTAAACGAACGAACATAAACGAACTTCCCGCCGAATGGTTACGAACTGTTCACCGAAATTTCAGTTCATTTACAGCCCTAGTTTTAGGTCTTTTCTGCGTCCAGAATCGATAAGTCATATGAAATCTCATATGTATCTGATGATTCTTACTTTACCGGTAAGTAGTATGCCCTTAGTTAACTCTTATAATGTTTTTTCAAAACCCCAAGTCTTATTTTTGGAAAAAATCAAAATTAATTAGTTCTTCTTCCTTCATCCCTTGTGTCAAACAGTCAAAGAGTTTGTATAGACATCCAAGTTTGATTCTCATCAACTTCCAGCATCAACCTCAGAAACACACTTGATAACCTAATCGCTTACATCATTCTTCCGAATCAATTAATTCCATTGTGGCAAGATGGCTTATTCATAAGCACTTGTTACAACTTTAATTGCTTACATCATTCTTCCGAATCAATTAATTCCATTGTGGCAAGATGGCTTATTCATAAGCACTTGTTACAACTTTTATATCATGTACGTTTCTAAGATCTATTTGAATGAAATTTTGGTACTTGGTAATTTGTTAATCTTTCACGTTTGGTTGTCATTTCTTTAAATTTGAATGGAGACTTGATCATTTAATATAACATTCATGATTGTTTTCTTGGAAGCGATGATGCTAGCAATCTCTTTTCATTTATGCAAGTCGTTTTTTATTAATTTTTGTGATTAACATGGTTATATATGATTTTACTCATGAATTTGGTTTAGCTTATATTGTCAAAGGTAATAGGTCTTAGGCGCCCTCAAGGTACAAAGAAAAAACAAAAAGGCCCACGTATAAAAAATAAGTCATTTTAAATTTAAATAAAACTGACTCATATTAGGGTTGGTTAATGTATCACTCGGAGTGTGTGTGACTAAGTGAGCCGACTTCTGAGCCGACTTCTATGTAAAAAAATTATAAATTTGAGGTTAGTTTGTTTATTTTTTTAATGGCGTTTTTTCCCACGTTTACCTCTCACTTTCGCGGCCTGTAAGCAAAGTTGACTACTCGACCTCCGTGAGAATTTACGACCACACCAGATGCGCAGGAACCCCGTAAAATAGGTAAACCTTTGCCCCCATCAGAATCGAACCCATCAAACCCAGGATAAATCCGGATTTGTTCCATCACCTAATGTCCTTCAAACCGCCCCAGGTGGATTCGAACCCTTACCTCCACATTGGAAGGTAGGAGCCTAAAGTCCTAAACCATTGGGATAAATTTTCAGGACGGTTAGTTTGTTTATTACATCAAATTTAATAGCTTTAGTAATTATCGGTAAAAGAAACGTTTTTTTAGATAGCTTTGATTCTATTAACTAAAGTGTCAAAGGTCCAAGCATACGCTGGATTCGAACCTCTTACCTCCACATTGGAAGGTAGGAGCCTAAAGTCCTAAACCAGTGGGCTAAGTTTTCAGGGCGTTTATTTTGTTTATTACATCTAAGTTTAATAGCTTTAGTAATTATCGGTAAAAGAAACGTTTTTTTAGACAGCTTTGATTCTAAGAACTAGGGCTGTTCACGAGCCGAACCGAACCGAGTTTATACTCACATCAAAATCGCCTGTTTTTTAAATCGAGCACAATTTAGACATGTTTCGAGCGATTTTCGAGCGGGTTTGGACAGCCCTAAGTAGAACAACTAATTAAACAATCCAAAAAGATTTTAAAAGCCGAGTCAATACAAACATACTTATTTGGATGAAATTCTTATTCCTGTTTAAAAGCTAGAAAAAGGTTAAAACTTAAAATTTAGGGTTTTATGCATTCAAAAGTTCTCTAGTCAGCCAAAGCCAGTTTGCATTGCATTAAAGTCTTCGTCTTCAGGATTGCGGCTTCCACCAATCGGATATATGGGGGTTTCGAAAGGGCAACTTCTTGAACGGTTACAGGTTCGTCTCTTTCGGCTGATGTTCTGACTAGATCAGTCTTCTCGATTCATTAGCCCATCGTAAATCTATATCATCAATTGATTGATATTTGAACATGTTTGGTTTTAAATCCACAAATTGTCGAATCAATTGTAATTCAACATCTACATTAATCCGAGAAAACTTTGGATTTAGACGAAACAAATTAGGTCTCTAGGTTTCACCGTCAATTACTTAGTGCTACCCTTGCAACCTCTAGTTCTGTAGCGACTATTAGAATTTGGGAACAATGAAGCTGTTTAATTTCTTTATTTTCACTAATATATTTGATTTATTCAACAGGCTCAACAAATACATTTTTCACAGTATGATCATCCTGTAGTTATGACTGTTGAAGCTCAGGTAATACAGGATAATACAAAGGGTGTTATTTTTTCTGACAATTTTGTTTGTTTATGGCTGTTTTTTGTTCTGTTTATAAGGCCAAGTATGTTGGACATATCAAAGGTGGATTGAGCAAAAACTTATTTCTGAAGGTATATTTTTCGAATAATTTGGGATGCTTAAATTACCTCCTTGTTAACTCAAATGCAATAATCTTGGTGTTATTTTTTCTAATAAGGATAAGAAGCACCGGTTTTACATTGTTTCTGCATTGGCTGATACTAAAGTAGATTTAAAAGGTTAGTTTGTCCTCTAAGTATTTGTAATTGGTGTACTAGTTATGCTGTTATCAATATGGGCGGCCATTGAATGGTCGTATACATACGTACATATGCATGTTATTAATATTATTATTATTTTTGCAGAACCACAAATTCTGCTAGCACTATTAAAATCATTCATTTATTTTCATTTATATGAGATTTTAGCATAACATTAGTAGTGAAATACATCCAATGTTGTAATCGTTAATCTGAGTCAACCGCCAGAATTTTACCAAATCAAACCCTATATTCGGTAATCGGTGAAATCTGGAAAGAAATCGGTCAAATCGGAGCCATCAGAGACAGTTTCAGGCGATTTTACCAATTCCAATCCGATTAATCTCTAGTACCAATCCAAATCCTGCCTAGCGATTTCTCCAACAATGAGTACATCATTCTTATATGAATTTACTTGAATTAATATATGCATATTTGTCAAAGTTTATGTGTTTTAATATATTATAAACATTGACACACATGTATATCCATTATATGTGTTCTCTGAGCTATGCATGTGCACGGAACTTTCTACCAGACAGAAATTAGGGAAATTATCTATTTAGAGTGTAAAACTGTAAATCATTTGACTTTCAACTGTGCACTTTTCATTTATTTTTTAATAGAGATTGATTTTGATAGGTTCTTATAGTTATGCCATAGTCGCATATTTGTGATTTTGCAAAAAACCAACCTATATATATATATATATATATATAAATATTCTTGATGTTTATAACACTTCATTGTGGCTTTGAAGCTGAGCAGTTCTATCTCAACGGCTTGGCCTTGGAAAAGGAGGGTTGAGAATGGCACCTGAGGAAGCCGTTGCAGAAATTCTTGAGGTTTCCATAAGCAGTTTTTGTTTCTCTAAATAATTATATAATTTATCATTTGAGTCTCATCATAATATCTATTTTAGGTCCCATTTGTTATGGTACAAACTTTTAATGGCCACTTGTTTTGCATGGATTTAATTGCTTAGTATGTTGTGATAAATTTTACTCCTGTATTTTTTTCCAGGTACCTTTAGGTTGTGTTACTCCATTTGCACTTGTGAATGAATCAGCTCAGTATGTTTATTGCTTTCTGTTATTTGTATAATTATACTATTTTATAAATTTTCATTGCAGTTTCCTCATATAATTTAATTTTTTAGGAATGTTTCATTGTTGTTAGACCAGGGTTTTAAAACCCATGAGTGCTGTTTCTTCCACCCACTCTCCAATGATACCTCAATTTGTAAGTGTTAATATTCTTTACAGTTTTGAGTTAATTACACAAATGGTCCACCCGGTTTGCGGGTAAGAGTTTAAAGTAACGGGTTTGGGTTTTGTTTTTTTTTTTTGGTTTTGTAACGAGTTTTAGGTATTATGGCTCGTTGACTTTTCTGTTAATTTATGGTGAAATGACCAAAGTACTCTTTGAATTTTTTAATATTCAAAGTTTAAAGGTGAAAAGTGAAAGGGTATCTCGGTCATTTCAACTCAAATCCGACAAAAAAGTCAACAAAAGTTTGCCTTAATTTCTTAACTCTTTACAAAACCCATGAGTGCTGTTTTCACACTTATTCAATTTCATTTTTAATTGTTCTTAAAAGTATATAACAGTCATCTATGTTTTCACATTTTATTCAATATTAATTTTAATTGTTCTCTTTTATTTTTTCTGGCTGAAGCCCTTCGTATACAGGATGTTGATATGTTTCTCAAATCATTAGGAAGAATGGTTTCTTATGTTGATCTTGAGGTTCAACAAATTAATTAATTTTATTTATTTATTAGTTTATTATTATTATTATTATTATTATTACTATTTAAATCTTGATAATTGTTATTTTAGGCTAATCCAGCTGTTGGGAAAGATCAACCTCCAGATTTAGCTAGTTTTGTTCCATCTGACACCCCGGGCATACATAATGTTGTGGAGAAAACAGCTACTTTGCAGATTCATGGGGATGTTAACAGCAAACCTGTTACTATTACAGGTACATTTGGTATCAGACAAAGCTCATATATATATATATATATATATATATATATTGAAAGATTATAAGGATGGTTTAGAAATATAATACTCACACATAACTTCATTTCTCTGAAATGAAAATAATAATAAATGCTAAACTATCGGTTTACATAGCTGGTGCCAAGTTTCAAACTGTACACCGTCAAATTGTCTATTTTAGATTGGCTGATTTGCTTCGGTTTGGGCGTTTTATGAAAACTCCTACATATGAGGAATTATCTACCCAAACAAATTGCAATCCTGCCACGTCACTATGAACTGTGATGGTTTAATTGGGCCACTTTTCTTTATTTTGGTTTTTTTTTGTTTTTTTAGTAACTTGGTGTTACCTTTTTTTTTTTTGTTAAATGTTTAGCTTTTAGGTTTTTCGTTTTGCTAAAGTTATGTTTATCGTTTTTTGGCATCTGCGTAGGGTTTACACTCTTGTTTTTGATAGTTTTTTCTGCTATTGTTTTCGTGACTCATTCGCCATCTTGGAGCAATAATGTGTGATGTTTTCTTAAGGTTCCGTTTCCCACTCACATTAAGTTTATCGTCGTGTCAGTATATGCATATCCGTTTTAGTTCGTTCTCGAGGTAAAAGAAGATTGTTACATCTTGCGTGGCAACAATGGTTTGCGCCATCTAGTTTAGTAAAAAAATATCTATTACCCTTGTAACATGTCTCTCACTAATGTAGCCAAAACGTCAAAGGTTTCTAGTGGTCCACAAAAGGAAAAATCAGTCAATACTGCAAACTCTTCAAGCTCTTTTGCGGACCCTGAAAAGTTTATTGAAGAAATTTTAGAAAAAGCATCTGCCATTGTTGCTGCCGAGGTTAGTTAAATGTGTTTGCACTACTGCTAATGTAATCTAATTTCTGTTTTAAATTTTCTTTTTATATGCAATATCCAGATCAAAGAGGAAAATATTAAGCAGCATGGAGAAAAACTTGGTGTTGTGGTATCCAACAGTTTAAGGAAAAATCTTAGCTTAGAGTTGAAAAATCGAGCTGTGAGTGTTTCTTCTTGATTTTGTATAAGTTTATAATAATAATATCAACACATAAGATAAATCTGCCATTGAAAATTTATATTTAATGATTGGTTTTTTTGTCCGTATTCGTTTAAGACATTGTCTAATTTGGTTTCATCACTTATGTGGTATTATGATTTGTTGCAGACGATGTTCAAAAATATGGCTTACACAGAAGGCTTTGGTGCGGGTATTTGCTGCCCGAGAAAACGTCTGTAAGTTTTTTAGTAATGAAATGATGCAACAGCAGTTGGATGGTGAGTAAATTTCTTTACTCTGGATGTAATCTTTGAGGTTGACATGGATGAAATTTGAATATTGTGGGAATTTGTATCTTGTTTTTTGAACAATGTAAGAAGGACTAACTGCCTAAATGACTGATGAATTTTGGTTTCTGTTGTTTGATTGGTGAGCTCACCAGAATCCGAACTGATTATTTGCGGAATGTTTAGTTGTTATAAGAGCATTCAAAGTAATCTCCCTGTCCCTATAATTAACTAAAAATTAGTAACCCTATGAATTTATTTACAGTTGTTTAAACAAATCATAGCAAATTTCTCAAATCTATCCATAATTAACTTTTATTTCTTTTCATTTACAACCCCTTACAAAAGTATTATTAAAAGTATCAAATATGGGAAGTGGTTCAGGGTTTGCAAAATATATTAGGATAGGGACGGGGAATGATGACCTGATTTGAAGCTTAAATTACATTTTCTTTTGTTTTTTTCCCGGTGTTTTAAAAGCTGAATTGAACCGGCCCGTTTAACCGTTCAACTGCTTACAGCTATAAAATCTGATACGGTTGGGGCGGTCGTACTGCCCGTTTAACTTGTTTTTTCATGCGCAAATGGTGAATTGGTTTTGTGCCAAGGGTAAAAATTGGGGCGATCATATTTTAACTTTTAAACCACCTGGCTACGTAGTGCGATACTATTCTCCAATCGCCGATCATTCCTCTTGAATCAGATAATCGCTGGTCAATAATCTTCAATCGCTGATCATTCTTCTGCTCACTGTTATCAATAGCGAAGACATCGCTCGCTATAGCGTGCTATGTAGCGAAGCACTGCTCTCTCTAAATTGGGTTTATGTTTAGAGAGAGAAAAATGGGTGAAAATGATAGAAGTAACCATAATTTTTTGAATCAAAAGACACCAATGCCCTATTGACTAACAGATCTGTAACTTTTGTTTGATGAAGGAACCATGCTAGTTTTTGGTAACGTCATATACTAATATAATAGAAGTTATGAATTTTGTACCGGAAGTAACAGTTTGTGTAAACGCAGACGATTAATAGCAAAAGTCAAAAGATATGGATTTTGTACTGGAAGTAACAGTTTGTGTAAATGCAGACGATTTTGGCAATTAACTCAAATATTTGGTTTTTGTCTGAGCATAAAGTATTAGGTAGCCTTTGGCATGCATGAATAAAGTTGGGATGTAATGAGACATTACGTTGGAATGAATTAAAACATGTTTGGTTATACTTAGGAATGGAATCTACCATTACATAAGAAATGCGATTCCTTCTCTTTTAATGATTTTCATTCATTGTAGGAGTTGATGTTTTTTTTTTTCATTCATTTCCTTTAAGGAATGATCCGATCATTTGATCCAACCCATGACTCAACCCAACACTCGAACCATGATTGAAACCATGACCCGACTCATTACCTAACCCATGATCCAAACCATGACTTGAACCATAACCCAACTCAGACTCGAATCATGACCCGACCCATGATCCGAAGCATGGCTTGGCTTGTGAACCGACACATAAAGCGATCCCCCACCCAAACCAAGACCTAACCCATGAACCGACGCATGAGCTGAACACACATCTCGACTCATGAACAGACAAATGGCTCGAACCATGAGCCGACCCACGATCCAAATCATGAGTCGACCCACGACCCAAACCATGAGTCGACCCACGACCCAAACCATGAGTCGACCACAACCTGAACCATAAGTCAAAAAACGACCCACGACCCAAACCATGACCCGACCCAAAACCTGAACCACGACCCAACTCATGAGCTGAACCACGACCTGATCCATGATCCAAACAATGATCAAAACCATAAATCACCAACCGAAATTGTATTTCATTCCTTCACTTTTTTCTGTCTACAAAACAACATGAATGAATGATTCATTTTATTACTATTGATAACCAAACATGATATTAAAATGATAGTTTCTCTCAATTTTTCAAGAGTTTTTTTAATTATTTAAATTAACTAAATTAACAATTTGAATTCTTTTATACTTTTATTCTATTTTAAATTATAAAATATATTTAAATTTCAAAATCATTTAAATTTGTTATTATGTAATTAAATATTTAT